>CAWUFW010000270.1:2080000-2332500 GCA_963921515.1 Calotriton arnoldi
TTGCCTCATTTCATGTGAAACCTAAAATTATGGCTGCATGCTCTGAGCACATCATTAAAGATATCATTGGAAATCTGTACCTGCACAATCTCGTTCGCAGGCATAGGTTTGGTGGGCATTTCCAAACTTATTTTTGCTGAGTCAAAATAAATGTTCTGGTTGCAGTTGAATCTTTATTCTTGTTTAGGTTTTCTAGTTATGCTCAAAGGTTTAACACCTCTCCTTGCCCAACTGTTAAGATGTTAAGGGGGTAATTTGCTTATCCATCTTTCTTCCCCTTTTGCCCATTACATGCTTTAATCTGCTGTGCCACTGCTGCACTTAACTAAATATGTAGCGCTTTCCTAGCAGTATATAATGTGCCCAGATCATGTCTTGCCCCATTCCACTATTGGTTTACTTCTGTTTCACTGCTGGAATTTAGATGTAAAGGAATAGAAGAGCTGTGTTCTCAGTGCTTCCTGTTCAGGGCAATCTCCTTCCATGAGAGATAAAGGATCCCACATCCTCCTTCTGAAGGGAAGGTGTTTCCGTCTCTGGGTCAGTTTTGTTCCTTCTGCGCATGAATGTGTAGCTTCACTTCTCTGTGGATGGTGCACAAGAGGCACAATGGTGTCATCTTTTCCTTTCCTGGTGGTGATTTCTCATACCAGTCTTGCCTACCCATGGATGTGTTATCCCTACATCATCTTATCCACCTTCTACCCTTGCTTTGTAGTGCTGATTTCTAATTGTATGTATGTTTATTCTAACTTCATCTTAGGGCTTGAGTGTTTCCCATAAGCTTCAGGGGCTCAGAATTCATTAACTCTGTTTATTTTAAGAGGAGTCACTTTCCTCTTCCAGCCACCATCTTGGATGGGCAAAGGCTAAGAGTCATTTCAGAGGTTCTTCAGCACAAGAGGTTCCCCAGTGATGATCCTTTCTTAGTTTTTCTTTTCTGTAAGGCTGGAGGTTCTCTTTGGTAAACAAGCTTCAACATTGTTGTCATGGGGTTTTTCTTTTCCAGTATCTAGTCCAATGACTAGGGCAATGAGTTCCCTATTACCAGGGGTGAGGGTGACTTGTGATGTGGTGTGGCAACTTAGCTGACATTTTGTTTATAGCCTCTCATTGTACTGTTCTCATTATTTTCTCTTTTAAGGAGGAACCTTCCAGTTGATATGACTTTGAATGATAGATTCTTTGAATGAACAGGAACTTCAGAAAAGGGTCTGCTGGAGTGTCTAATGCAATATTCTCATGGGCTAGAACTTCAAGGGCTCCCTCACAGCTCTGTCATGCACTTTTGTTACAACCAGACCTCCTGAGGGTTTCCGAATTCTCTTGATCTGAACAAAACTCTAGAAGAAGGTATCGCGCATCTGCATGATGCTCATGTCACTTTGGAAAAAGTTGCCATGTCCTAGGCATTACTTAAGTGAGAACATACATTTCTAAGAAAGTTCCTGCTAGATCTTAGCAATGGCATGAGAGACCCAGATTCTCCAGATTGTTACTGGGAACTGCATGACCTAGCCTGCATTTACTTCTCTCCTTTGCCTATTTTTTTGTACGTGTTGGATTAAGCTGTTTATTTATTTAGCGTTTCGAGCTTGTTCATTAAGGCAAGGAACCTGTTCTCTGTGGCAAATGAGGAGCTCAAGTTTCAGAAATTGCAAGAAGATTTTAGACGGGATCAATTCTGTTTACATGGGCTAATGGCTCACAACCATCGTACTTTTTTTTTTTTTAATCTTTTTTTATTGATTTTGAAGATATAAGGACAATCGACATTGTGGTAATTCACATATGCATGTCTTCATGCAGAGTCAATGCGAAACACAGCAGAAAGAAAATTACAGTGCCTATGCTTTCAATATGCAAATATAAAGAAGTAAACATGTTCACAACCATCTTACTTAATCTATTACTATTTTAGAATTTCACTATTTTTTAACCCTCTCCCGATTTTGTGCAGGATAGTGCACTGTTGCTGTAGCCATCCCATCTATAGTCTTACCCAAAGGGTGGGCTGTGAATTTTGTTTTTCTTATCGCGACTGATATAACCTTACCACTAGTAATTTATTTAGTTGAACGTCTGCTTATGGCAGTTTCCCTTAATTGTTGTATTGTTCACTTTTGACAGCTGGTGTATGAGTGGATAGAACTCAGCCTTTCTGCCCCCCAATCATGATAGCATTATGGTCCTTCCAGAATTGTGCTTCTTCAATTACTTTGCTCATAGTGAATTAAGAGGATGGAGAAGAGATCTGCATTGCACATATCTCTTAGGTTTCTTCAAAGTTTCCCAAGGGCTCACTGCGCCACTGGATTCAAGCTATCCTGGCTGATGAGGGGTGAAACCCCGAAACCGGAACTAGGATGCTTGTTTCCGGTCCAGGGAGGACCTGGTCGGCAGTTCGGGCTGGACTGTTCCCATGAGGCACAGGGTCAAGACTGATTTGCATATAGCCAGGTCTAAACTGGGGTGGCATGGTGAGCAAAAGAATGATGGATTTAACCCAGATCTCTTGGCTGGGGGTAAATGTTTTGATTTGTTCTGCATTTCGTCCATCAATTGTATGTCTTTTGCTTCCTCACACAAAATAATCCGCACTTGTCAGTGAATGCAGATAGTGTCTGTCTTAGGCTCAGCCAATAGAGGTGTAGTCAGGGCGATGAGAAATCTGGAAGGCTTAGGCCCTAATTTTTAACCATTTTTAATGACCTTTTCACATTGCTTTACATAAATACAGTCATAACAGTTGTCCTGATTGTTGTAATTGTATATTACATTTCTACTGATCCATCAAGGGTGAAGGAGTATACTGAAGTAACGGGTTTGGTTATTGATCACCCTACTGCGGTCATGCAGTGTCGTAGTGGGCCTTAATGTAGTTTCGGTAAGGAGCTATTCTTTTTAAAAAGTGTCCGGTCCCTAGAAATACCGGCGTGCATAACTAACTGGGGTTGTGAACCTGGGGTAAGCGAGTTAGGGCGGACTGGAACCACTCCTGTGGGCATATAAAAATAGTAAGGATTATGTTGATGCATGTATTTATAAGGGGGGAGGAGGCGGGGGAATGGGGTTCTCCGGGAGCATGGTTCAAGCGAGCTTGGGCACTATGCGTGGGCCTCTATTCTCATGGGGGTGCTGCAAGATCACATATCTTGGTGAAGTCTGGGAGCAACTGTGTCATTGAGAGTGTTTTGGGGGGACTCGGGTTGTGTATCTCGGCTCGGGACTTCAGTTGCAGTTGTCGGTGGTGGTGGTTGTTGAGTGTTGACTGTACGGTGGTGAAATTGGTGTAGTAGTGCAGCCCACTCTGTGGAAATGTGTTTCCTACGTACACCTTGTGCCTCCTCCCGCCTGATTGTGTCTTCCTCTGCCGAGCCCCATTTTCCAACTGCTCCCATCCAGGCTGCCAATGGGGGTCCCTCTGGGGTTCACCAGTATATTGTAATCCCTCTCTTCGCCAGCAGAAGGGCTAGGGAGACGAAGCCTGTTTGGACTTTGAGGGCTTTTCGTCTGCGGAATATCCCTATCCCGCTGAGGCCCTGATAAGGTGGATGATGGAGGAGAAGCTGCTCCTTGCTAGTCTTCCATCCTGTCCTAGGCACTTTGTTTCCTGCCTTGGCATCAGGCCCGGCTCCAGGAATTTTTATTTGGGTGGGCCAAGGGTGCATTCGGGTGGGCCACTGCTGGCCCGATTTATCACTTATATATCTAGCCAGTCCTGCTTCTGGGCCCTCCTTTATCTCTCCTTAGTCTTACAAGGCCCAGTAAAACGCACTCTTTTCCAAGTCTCTTTCTAAATGTTATCACTCTCAAAAAGTGCTTTTTTTCCATGTAATGTCCCTTTGATGGGAAGAGGAGGTTTCTAAGGTGGGAGTATCAGGCAAGTGACACTACTCGGGCTCCCTCTGTGCGAGCCTTCAGGGAGAAACCCTCTTCATTACTACCTCCACCTGTCCCTGACTCTCCAGCGCACTCCCGTACAGGCTTGATTATCCACTTTTCTACCACCCTCTCCATTGCACCTTATCTCACAGCTGACCTTGGGCCCCAGCCCCATATGAGCCACCATTCGGTTCCACTTTCATTATTCCCAGTAAAAAACAATAGTAAAATCACCTTCAAACTTGAAACATTGAATATAGCAGTAAGTGTAATTAGCATGCACTTTAAAGTATGCTCCACAGTTGTCCTAATCACCTGACTGTTAATTAAATAAAGGAAAACAGAAAGGCCATGACAGGGCCGGCTTTAGTGCTGGTGCGAAAGTCTTTTTTGGCGCCCCACCAATGACCTCTTTCTCTGTAGATAACTTAACTACCACCCTCCAACAGTGCCATTCATCTCTCCGTAGCCCCTCCCCCTCTTGGTCTCCTCCTCAGACTCCCTAACTACCACCCTCCACCAGTGCCCCTCATCTCTCCGTAGCTCTCCCCACCCCATTACCTCCTCCTCAGATTCCCTCACTGCCACCCTCCACTAGTGCCCCTCATCTCTGTAGTTCCCCCACCCCGTGACATCCTCCTCAGCTTCCCTCACTGCCACCCTCCACTAGTGCCCCTCATCTCTGTAGTTCCCCCCACCCCATGACCTCCTCCTCGGCTTCCCTCACTGCCACCCTCCACTAGTGTCCCTCATCTCTCTGTAGTTCCCTCCCACCCCATGGCCTCCTCCTCGGACTCCCTCACTGCCACCCTCCACTAGTGCCCCTCATCTCTCTGTAGTTCCCCCCACCCTGTGACCTCCTCCTCGGATTCCCTCACTGCCACCCTCCACCAGGGCCCCTCATCTCTCTGTAGTTCCCCCCCACCCCGTGACCTCCTCCTGATTCCCTCGCTGCCACCCTCCACTAGTGCCCCTCATCTCTCTGTAGTTCCCCCTACCCGTGACCTCTTCCTCGGCTTCCCTCACTGCCACTCTCCACTAGTGCCCCTCATCTCTCTGTAGTTCCCCCCACGCCATGACCTCCTCCTCTGACTCCCTCACTGCCACCCTCCACCAGCACCCCTCATCTCTACGTAGCTCCACCCCCACCCCGTGACCTCCTCCTCGGATTCCCTCACTGCCACCCTCAACCAGTGCCCCTCATCTCTCCGTAGCTCCCCCCCACCCCTTGACCTCCTCCTCGGATTCTCTCACTGCCACCCTCCACCAGTGCCCCTCATTTCTCCGTTGCCCCTCTCTCATATCCATTTCATTTGTTGTATAGCGCTTCTCAAATCAGTGTAGGGTGTCGCAGTACTTTACATAACAGCACACATTATACAGAGACAATAAATCAGTCTACAGGGAATGTCACATAAGCCAATGAGGATTACAAGGTGTAGAAATCACGTCATCCATACTGGTGGGGAATATATTTCACGAGGGTTTGGTCTGGAGAAGCACAAACTCAGGATTTAAAGAGTACTCCAGTGGTTGGGGATTGGCTTTACTGATAAAAATGTATAACTGCCCAAACAAACTCTTTTTAGCAACATTAGAATAATGAAAGACAGGAGAAGTTCTAACCATATCACAACACAAAAAAGCGAAGTTTGTATGCGGCTCTTTGATGACAGTTCATAGGTCACTGTCCTATGTTAGGATAGTAACTTCTGAACTGCAAGTAACACAAGGATATCTGTGACAAAGGCAGTAACCCACTGAGCTATTCCCATAAAATTCAGTTTATCTGCATTTAAAAACTACCAACAGACAAATGGTTGCTCTGCAGCAGGATCATAAATCACCAGTTATCTGATTTTTTTTTATTGTTGTTGTACATCGGTGGCAGATTCACAGCGAGGGCCAAGGCTCATGTTTGGGTGGGCCTGGCACACCCGGCCCACCCGCTAGAACCGGGCCTGCTTGGCATGCTGAATCTATGGAGTGCCTTTTCACTCTCCTTGCTGGTGCTGTATTCCCTTTCTGCAGGTAATGCCCACTGGCAACCCCTGCCAGGCCACTGCAGTGAGAACTTGGAACAGAGAGCTTTGGCGGAAAGGCCGAGTTACTGAGTAACTGTGACAATCATGAGTGCTGTTGGGTTGAGCAAACCTTGCATCATTGCGTTGTAAGCTGGTTGATATTAACAAAACAAAAGGTTATCAAAGTTCACAATTTTCACGGTGTAGACCTTGAGTGAGTTGCATAGGCATTGTTCTTCATTGAGTATCACAAAACTGAGCAAGACACGATGGATCCCATATGTGATAGAAAAATACAAGTCCACAAATGGAGACTGTCGAGTGGGCTGTATGTGTGTGAGTGTTTGTGTATATTACTGTGTGAACATTTGTTTGTTAGTGCAAGTAATGACAGTACCTGCAAATGTGCTGCCAAAACTGGCCATGTGGGAGGATCGCAATATTTTTTTAAATTTAGGACCAAATGAGACTGGAATGGTAATGTGGAAACTGGCATGACAATTGTGGTGGCAATATAGTAACGTAAATAGCAATGGTTTCTGCACAGGATCAGCGTGAAACTAGCAGGACAGTTTTCTTAAGAGAATGTAGAAACTATCATGGTGAAGAATTAAAGGAAATTGCTATGTACCAACTGGTACGGTGATTGGTCAACAAGTGTAACATTAAAATGTGTGAGAAAGAGACTGTGTGAAGAAGGTAAGAAAAAACCTCTGGATGATCGAGAAGGAATTTTTAGAACCCACAGAATAAAGATCCTGGTGCAGGGCCAGCTGCAGAAAAGAGCACAAACTTGATATATGAGGATTTGATTCCAGACTGTGGGAAGATGAAAAATAAAATGAATCTGTAACAGCATTCATCATTATAGCCGCATTCAACATTGAAGCGCTTTCTGTTATGTGCCATATGTAAACCATCTGTATGGTTAAGCATGGCCTACATTGGTACTGGCTTGCAGAGAAACTCCGTTCCCTGAACCACAATGAAGTATTTTACTTATTTCGTGTTTTTGTGACACGCTCAAGTGCAGAAGGACACTACAGAGCACCAGAAGTATCAAGGGAAAGGAGGAGGTATGGAGGATGGTTGGCTTAGTCATTCGGAAGTCAACACTTTGAAGAAAAAGTGAATCTTTAGGTGCTTTCAAGTGCATCTGAGGTTTGGTTCATTTCAGAAGTGCAAAGGGAGAGACTTAGCTTTTCTGCTTAAGGGTGTGAGATGTTTGAGGGAGGCTGAACTGCCTTTTGCAGGAGTCCTTTTCTGTGTGATTTCCAAGTGGGAAACGTGTGGAAATCCTTTGGGAATGCCCACAAAGGTCTGACTTTGTGGGTGTGCACTAGATTTACATGGGCCCCATCCCGCACACGACACAGATTTATTAATGTGAAAAAGTCCAGCTAGGTGGTGTTTTATTCAATGAGTAAATGGATTTGCATTAATGAAGATCTGCAATGATTGCATTGTAGAAAAGCTATTTAATTTAGTTGCAAAAGCGGGTTATTGACTCATGCCCCATGTTTCTAAGTAAGTCATGTTACACACTTCTCCTTTTCCTTGACAACTAAGTTGGCATCATTTTAGTCTCTGCAAATCATGGTCTGATGACATACGCCCTCAGACTCAAAAGAATTTCATAGCTCTTGCCTTAGCCAGGCTAGTTTAGTGCAGTGGTGTATCAGCACGGTACCTTATTAAGTATGTGAAAAGGAACTAGATGACTGCCAGGAAAAGGCTCCTAAAACCATGTATGGTGACGTTCCCTGGCAAACGTGTAATTCATTTTTCTTTTGAGAATGCTTTATTCTTTGGAGGTGCTGCTTTCTTCCCAGTGGAGTGTTTTCTGTACCACTGTTCCCACCTTTGCCACATTAGTGACTAAGTGGAATAAACATGCAGGTTTCCCAAATTCTAAGTGGCCCAGCTGTGGTTTATGTTCTTGGAGTTTGTTACTGAGGTTGTCTGACAAAGAATAAATTGATGGATGGGCATGATTGGACCAAGCTATCCTATCTGTCGCTCCCGGGTGGACTCCTTATAGTACCCCATTGTGGTTTAGCAACACTCAAGCGGATGTTGGTCCTCTGTTGCTCCCTGGTGGACTTCTTATAGTAGCCTATCTGGGTTTAGCAGCGCTCCAGTGGATGTTGGTCCTCTGACTCTCCCTGGTGGATTTCTTCTAGTACCCCATCAAAGTTTAGCAGCGCTCCAGTGGGGTTGACTCTGTCACTCCCTGGTGGACTCCATAGTACCCCATCGTGGTTTAGTAGCACTCCAGTGGGTGTTAGTCCTCTGTTGCTCCCGGGTGGACTCCTTATAGTACCCCATCGTGGTTTAGCTTTGCTCCATTGGGTGTTGGTCCTCTCTTGCTCCTGGATGGACTCACTGAACGTGGCTAGCAGTGTCCTATTGGCTACCTTTGCCCCATAGGGGTTGATTCTTTACTGCTCTTTAGTGGAACCTATTTTATACTTGTGGTTGCTTAACACTGTCTACATTGGGTCGACTCTCTGTCACTGCTCGGTGGACACTATATAATGCAGCTGATTGCTTAACAGTGCCCTAGTGCAGTTGATCATTGGTCACTTGTGGCTGAACGTCTAATAATACTCCATGGTGGCTTAACTGTGCCCAACTGAGGTTGGTCCTCTAACGCTCTCTAATGGAACCAATATAAAACTCACTGGTTGCTTACGTGTGCCTAAAAGGGAAGTTGGGCCGCAATTTGCTCTTGGGTGGTCTCCCTCTAACGCTTTCTCTAGTGGACCCCACCAATGACTATCAAAAGTGATTTCTACTTAAACAGTCTACTTTGACCGATAATAAGTACCTACGTATGTGGCTGTGTCTATCGCACTCACCTCAACACCCTTGTTGGCAGTTGTCTCTCATCCGGGGCCGCCAGAGGCTTTTTTTAGGATGGGTCTGATCTCTGCGTGTTTCCATCTGTCCGGGAAGGTGGCTTTGGAGATGGAGGTGTTCAGGATGCTGGTGAGTTGCAGGCTGATTGGGTTCATTGTGAGGTTGTAGAGGTAGTGGGGGCAGGGGTCGGTGGGCGCCTCGGAGTGGATGGAAGACATGATGGCTGATGTGGTCAGGGCGGTGAACGGAGAACAGATGGTAATGTTTTGGCTAATGTTTGCTGGTTGGTTGAGGTCGATGCTGTTGAGGGTGGGGGGTTGAAGGTTGAAATTGTTGTAGGTGTTGGGGAGTTGCAGAGGTCTTGTGAGGAGTGGATAGTGTTCTATATGGCTGTCGGGTTGGAAAATTCTTCAACTATTTTGAAGAGTTCCTTTTGTGGTTGGAGGCGATGGGGGTGGTGATGGCTGCTTTCTTGACTTCCTTGATGTGCCGGTGATACTTGCTGAGGGCTGTTTTGTGAGCTGCTCTGTCGGCGGGGTTCTTAGTGGTGCGCCATCGTTTCTCCAGTTGGTGGCAGTTGCGCCTGGTGGTCCTGAGTTCCGGGGTGTACCAGCTTGCATGTTTGGAGGTCTTGTTTGATTTTATAGGTTTCAGTGGGGCAACTCTGTCAGCGCTGTTGGTGATCCAGGCGCCAAAGTTCTGTACGACCTGGTCAAGGTATTTTGAAGCCTCGGGTTGTGAGGTGGTGAGGGCCTGTGACCACTGAGTTTCGGTGACCTTGCTCCAGCTGCGGTGGGAGGAGATCTGATGCCTAGTGATGTTGTGCTGGGCGATGGTGAAGTGTACGATGGTGTGGTCAGTCCAGGTGAGGTCTGTGGTGTGGCTGAATTTGATTCTGTCCCTGGAGGTGAAAATGGGGTCAAGTGTGTGTCCGGCTTTGTGAGTGGGTTCTGTGACCATTTGGGTGAGGCCTATGTTGTTCAGGTTCTCCAGGAGGGCGATCGGTTTGGCCTCATCGATGTGGAAGTTGAGGTCGCTGAGTAGGATGTAGTGCTGAGAGGCGATTTCTAGGGGGGCGATGAGGTACGGATGGCATCGCAGAATATTGCTTGGGGTACCGGGGGTCTGTAGGCGAGGGTGTCTCTTATTGTGGTCTTTGCGTACATTTAAAGTACGAAGTTGAGGTGTTCCATGAGAGGCGTAGGGTCGTCGTTAGGGATGGTGCATCTGATGGTTTCTTTGAAGATGATGGTGATGACTCCACCTTGTTTTGTTGCCGCTGTCTTGGTGTATCATCTTGTAGCCTTTAGGAGTGGCGGTGGTGATGTCAGGGTTCGAGGAGGGGTTGAGCCACATTTCGGTGATGAAGGCAACGTCTGTGGAGAGAGTGGTGATGATGTCCCAGATTTCTGTGGCGTGTTTGTAGAGTGAGCGGGCGTTGAGCAGGATACAGTGGACCGGTTGCGGCGTATTTTTGGTTTTGTGGGCAGGAATGGTGCGGGCTCTTCCGTAGGTTGTGTCGCAGGAGAAGCGTCAGTGGCGGCAGGTGAAGGGTCCTTTGGTGGATCGTGGGGAGGAGGAGACACAGCGGTTGTTTCTGGGTCCGTGGTCCAGGTATTCCTTGGTGGTGTGCCGTGCGGCGGCCTCCATTAGTGGTCCTGATGGGTGGTCCTGGGTCCGAGCAAGGACCTGGAATGGGCAGAGCGGAGACAGCGGCAACCAGCAGCACAAGGGCAGGGGGAGTGGTAGGCAGGCACAGGGGAAGCGGCAGCGCTGGGGCAAAGAAGCGGCAGCCCAGCGACAGAGGGGCAGCAGCGCAAAGGCAGCGGGAGCGGCAGTGCAGTACCAGGGGCAGGGGGAGCAGCAGGCAGCACAGGAGGGGTGACAGCGCAGGGGATGAGCACAGTACCTTAAGCTGGGGTCAGGTGAAAGAGGGGTGGCACAGCCTAGCCTCCTCCAGGCTCTAACGAGTGCTGATGGGCCCACCCCTTGGCCAGGACTTTGCCTGGGCACCACCCGAGGTGCAGGAGTCGGCGGCCAGCTATGAGGCAAAGTGACGGGAACAAAAAACCATAAAGAGCCAGTCCAGGCTCTCCTCTCAGTGGCAAAGACTGCTGGAAGGAGTGGTTTCTGGCAGGAGGGCCAGGAAATAGCGCAAAAAATGGTGAAAACACAACATGGCACACACCCTGTGTGCCATGCCCTCAGACACTGCATGCAATATATGTAAGTCACCCCTACAGCAGGCCTTACAGCCCTAAGGCATGGAGCATTGTATTACGTGTGAGGCCATACCTGCAAGAGCATATCTGCCCCTGTACTGTCTAGTTCAATTGCAAAATAGTACAAGTAAACGGGGAAACCATCTTAAGTATATGTACTGGGCACTGGTCATTACGGGTTCCCCAGCTTACATGATGGCTTCACTGAAACCTATGGTGTTTGGTATCAAACACCTTGTCTTCATAAATCCCCACTGATTTCAGTAGTGTATTTATTAAAACATGCAACATGAGGGCACCTTAGGCAGAAGAACCACCAACACTGAAAGCCTGGTCCCAATCCATGCTAAACTGGGCTAAAGCTGAGGGTGCTCCCTGCAGAGGGAAGATACTTTAGGATTGCGCAAATACCCTAGTGCTACTGCTTGGAATGCAATTCTAACGACACTCCAACTGGAGATGACACCGGAGGAACCTACCAATAACTCTAATGTTGATTGATCTGACCCACTTGCAGGCCTACATTATAGCCAGCATATAGCGATGGCTGGAGTGTGTAATGCATATTATGTGCCCTAGATTCTACTTCGGGACCATGTTATTAGATTTACCGATTTAATCTATTGCAATGCAATGGTAATTATGGACGTGTCACCCCTCTTTACTTTAGCCCACCCCAATCCCCTCCTCCCCCCTCCTCCCTCACAGGTTGTTGTTACAAGTTTAAAATTTAAATGCATGGCTTTTGATCACTCACCTTGACATAATACCACAGCCGTAAGGAGGTAATAGCATAGTTTGCTTCAAGTACATACACATACAGGCAGGCAGCTCATGCATGTATGTGAACAGGTGTGCTATTAGTACAGATTATATTTTATGCGTGGGCTCCTTTTGTTGTTAGATCTAATGCTGTATGTACATGAGTTTTTCAATTTTACCGTCTGTTAAGCAGTCACGTGTACCACCATGATTAATCTGTTTTCCTCTTACATGCAATATATGCTTTTGTAAGAAACATGTAAGCTTGTAATACGAATGTTATGCTTTAAAAAAAAATCTAATAATCCGATCAAACAAAAAAATGAGGGCACCTTTGATGTGCCCCCTGAAAACCTACCAACCTCTTAGTGTGCTGACAGACGGGTATCGTCCAGCCTGCCACCAAAGACATGTTTCTGACCCCTGCAGGTAAGAGCACGTGCTCTCTGAAACAAGAAACAATGCCTGCTCTGGAAGAAGGCGTTCACACCTCCTCCAGCAGGATGGCTAGTGAATCTACATACCAAGACCAGGGACTTCAAAGCCCCTGCTGCCTTTGACATGCGATCCCAGCTTCCCCCAGACCTGGGAGATGCCACCCCCTGCTGTGAGGCCCCTTTGGCACCAGGACAGGTGGGAAATTAGCTATGCTAGGAGGCGTGGTGCACTACTAGGCCAGTCACACAACTAAGGTGGGCTGCCTGATTTGCCCCACGAAAGAAGCGTCCCACCATTTGGATGGAAATAGGAATTCTGAGATGGGGTTATGCCCACTCACAGGAGGTGGTCATGTAGAGGGTGTAGTGACCCCAAGGGTAAGGCAACTACCTGTCATTCCCCTTAACACCCCAAAATTGTGGCCCCCTGACACCAGGAACTTAGATTCGACTGACTGAAGAAAGAAGAGGACAATAGAAGAGCTGATGATGCAAGAACTGCGGACTGCTGGTGGGCTTTGGCGCCAAACCCTGCCTGCTCCTGTCCCAACAATTGTGACACCCCGACTCTTCCTGCAGCTGTGCACCATCCAAAAGCCTCTGAGTGCTTCCAGCACTTCGCCAAGCTGTCAGCATCTCCCTTGAGGTGGAGGAGCCACTTGCCTGCAGACACTGACCGTAATGTCCAGTTCACTGTTCTGCGGTTCACCGGGACCACTGACGCAGCAGACACCCAAGAAGAGGTCACCAAGCTCCTAGAGGTCAGATCTGTCTCCCCACCAAGTGAGAAGCTGCCAGGACCAACCGGAGCCGCCCTGCACAAATAATCGGGGTACTGAACTCTTTGCAGCAACCAAAGCTTGTTTGAGTCCAATCTGGACTCCAACGCAGCCGAGACGAGCAGTCGACAAGGGACATCAGCATCGCAGAGGCCAGCATTGAGTGTTCCCCTTTGCAGGTCTAATCAAGATTCGTGGGTGACTTTGACGCACAGTCACCACCCGACGTAAAGCCTCTGCACCTGAGCTCCCTGGCCCGGGTCCACAACTACAGACGGTGCTCTCCTGCTCCCAAGCCCTCCACGAACCGTTTCCCCCCCTCTCCCGTTCCACCCTATCCCCTTTGGGAGCTCCCAAACTTGTCCCAAATCTCCCTCATCAGCCTGTTTCTAGATGGCTCCTCTCCTTGCCTACGGTGTAGCGCGCAAGGCTACCAACCCGTCCAGCACCTCTAGATACTCCTGGGCAGGTAAACCCAAATGCTGGTGGTACTTTGGACCTTGGCCCCCTAGCACCATAAGTCCTTAAGGGGACGCCTGAGAACTGTTTCAAATAACTGTAAGCAGTATATGTCTTATTCTCTATAGGAAATAATTACCACTTAAAAACGCATTTGAGTGAACATTTTGCTTACCTGCTAAAATTGCTATTAAGAAAAGTACGTACCCATTAACAAATTTCTTGGTGTTAAAATAAATATGAAAAAATACTTATTTTTCTAATTTGGTCTTGAGTTTCTTCTCGAGTGTGTGCCTCATTTATTGACTCTGTGCATGTTCAACAAATGCATTAACACTACCCTCTGATAAGCCTAAGCTGCTTGCCCACACTACCACACAAGAGAGCATTTGGGATTAATAATTTAAGCCGTGTGAACCAATAAGCGTCATCTGGACTTTCTACATAGTATACCTCATTTTGGGATACTAGAGAAAAAGCCATCTTCCTACAGACATGAATTATCATTTGGACCTTTTGAGAACCACTCCACCAATGCACCTCTGATTTTTTAGAGTGTCAAGAAGTGTTTTGTGATTAACTGTGTTGAATGCCACTGTCAAGTAGTGTAGAATCTGGAGGCAAGAGTTGGCTGAATCCAATATGCAAAGTGCATTGTCCACAACGTAGAGAAGTGCTGTTTCATTGTTACCTCCTTGATTGCATTGTGATCGGTATTCATCTAAGAAGTTGTTTTCCTAGTTGTGTTGCATAAGTTGGTTTGCTGCACATCTTTCAATTACTTTTGCCAGGAATGGGGGTTTGGAAACTGAACAAAGGTTGTTGAGGTCATTGATGTCTGCAGAAGGTTTTTTGAGCAGTTGGGTGACTTGTCCACTCTTGAGGCAGTTAAAAATCACTCCCTGGGTGAGTGAGAGATGTACTAGTTTGGTCCAGTATGGAAGCAAGTGTATGCCAAAGTCTAAATTGCTGGGAATTGGGTCCACAAGAGGGTTTGGTCTTTATGATATTCTTTAGTAATCCGTCATCTCCTATTCATCCAAGAGATGGTAAGGGGTCTTGAATTTACAAGTGTTCTTCTGGTTGGATTGTTGATTTGGAGAGATTATCAGTGATTGATCAATCAATTTCCCCTTAGAATCAAAGAACTATGCAGATTGTTCTGCTTAAGCAAATGTAATTTACCTGCAGGTGTTGCAAGCTGTTCTAACCAGTTCAAAGAGCTGCTTGGGGGGGTTTTAGCTGAGTATACGAGCCAGCTCAAGTGATCCGATTTTGCAGCAGTGATGTTTCTCTTCTAGATGAATCTTGCAGTTCTGAGGTAAGTGAGGTTGGTGTTGGATGCTGATTGTCTGCATCATTTTCCCAGCAGTCTCAAAGCTTCCATTCCTTGAAGAGAGCCTTATTAAATCAGGAAGCTGACGGTTTTGGTCTTTTCTTTTTGCTCGTAAGAGGTTCTAGTTTGTTAAACATTTCCGAAAGACCACTGAAATAGAGGACTGTGAAATGGTTGATCTCTGAGTCGGAAATGATATGAGGAAATACATTCTGCACTTTGCTGTCCAGAATGTTGAGGCCCATATTCTTGGTAGCTCAACGCCATGTGAACTCCTTTTTGGATTGGCCTCTTGTAATGGAGTGGGAGAACAACAAGGAGAAGGGGATGAGAGAATGATCAGATCAATCTGCAGGTATGGGATCCTCTACTATGAACATATCACCTTTAGATATAATTAAGTCTAGTATTGATCCTTTTATCTGGATAGGACTGAGGCTGTCTTGGAATCTGGAGTTGAAGAGATTTAGCTTATATTCAAGAGGATTGTCTTCTATCGAGCTTAGCAAGTGTAGATAATCACTAGGCCTATTTTTTTAGTAAGTTTGAATAGGGATCCTGTATTGTAGAGCGAAGCCCATGTTGATGCTCACTGCTTTCTTTCATGAATGCGTCTGAGTCCTGATCTCCCCTTGCAGTAAATGGAAGTCGAGGACAGCCGGACATAGATGGCTCATAGTGAAGGGCTGTTTTAATGTTAATAGCTTTGAAAATGTTCATCTGGCCCATGCTATATGCTTGGTTTAAAGGTTTATTTGGAGTGGTGTCAGCTACAGCTTTTAAGTTGAAGGCTGGCAAACGTGAGAGTAGTGGGGACGTTGATTGGCTTACTGAGGTTGGTGTTGGGGACAGGAAGGTGTCATGATTCTTATGTGATGTGTGGTAAAGGGAGCTCCTGTGGTTAGGTTTAGGGAACATTAAGGCAGAGGAGGGAAAAGAAAGGGTATCTCTTACTGTAAGATCGTATTATAGGTAAAGGTTTTAAGTCGTGTTTTAAGTGTGTGATTGAGGTAGGACTGGATGTCATTGGACTGTACATTATTAGGTATATATACTCATTTGTGTGTGGTCAGTCAAATAAGGTGCAAGTGCAGCAGAGTTCATCAGGTGGGTTTCTCAAATGGCATGGAAAGTTCTCTTTGAATGTTTGAGATAGAGGGACAGGGGTGGAGGGTAGAGGAAGGCCAGGAGGGCACTATCCTATATGAGAGTGAGTGCAGGGTGTTCTCAGACAGTGAAGACCTCGATAGCGCCTTATCAAAGTGTGGATTTGGGGGTCTCCTTGGAAGACCACACAGAGGTGCAGGGTCCACCCTTCGGCCACGGGTCCGGGATACAAACTGAGACCAACACTGGAGCGCCGAGAGAAAGGAGATTTATTACAATCTCATGAGATGGAGAGAGAGAGCATCAGCAACAGACACCCGCAGCTTGTCTGAGGAGGCAATCTGCTAAGCACTTTGGTTCCACGTCTTATATACCCTTCATCCCCACCCTATGCGTGTATAGTAAAGAAAGAAGACCATGATTATGAAAAGGGGGGATGTATACAGAAAACGATGAACACCATGATTATACAAAGGGAGACGTGTACAGTAAAACAATGAACACCATAATTATACAGGCAGAGGTCAATCTGATAAGCTAGCAGATGGTCACTGTTGGGCCCCTGCAGGGCGTAGGTGAAACCCATAATTACACAACAAGCAGAGGACAATCTGATAAGTCCGAAGATGGTAGCTGTCAAGCCCTGTAGGGCGAAGGGCAGGGTGAGGACAGTAAGCGCAGGTGAACAGTCCTGTTCAACTGGGGTTAGCAAGAGTTCAGTCAGATTGTGGCAAACAAGGGCACGGACAGTCCTGCTCGGCTGGTTTAGCATGAGTTCAGGCAGGTGGCGGCAGGTCAGGTCAGGAACAGGGCGTTGGTGGCAGTGCAGAGGTGAGGTGAATCAAGATGTGAAGCCACAGAGCGTTCGGGACCCCGGTAGAGAGGTCGTAATGGAGGATGAGGCGCAAAATGGCAGAGCTAATGGCAAGACAACAGACATACATTTCCACAGTCCCTCCTTTTGCCATAAGCTAAATCATTTTTAGTCAATTGCAATGTCCATCAATAGCTGTATCTCACGTTCAATCATTATTTTATTGTTCTCGACATGAGTGTTTATAGGGACTGGCTTGATAGCACTTGCGCAGAGGCCGCAAAGTGGGGGACCGCATTGAATGCAAAGACAGCAAAAGAAAATTAATACAAGAGGTATTAGGAAGATCATTAGGACTTTACATCCCCAAGTCAGTAGAAGTTGCCACAACCAGGGGCCAAGGGACCATGAGCCGGTATCTTGATGAAGATCAGAGGTGATTCGATGAAGCGTGGAAATGGCCTCATAGGCAGATGAGGAATGGTCTGGGATGTACACACAGCAGCTGGTGCCGATGATGCGGCACGCTCCTCCGCGGTCAGCAAAGATGACGTCAAGGACCATGCGGTTTTGTAAAACGACAAGGTGCACTGCTTGGAGCTCCGCTCTGTTGTTGGCCAGAATACCAGCTGTGATGTTGACAGTTGCTTCCATGACCCTGATGAGGTGGCGAATGGCTCTGCTGTTTTCCATCGGTCCCCAGAAGGGAAGGATGCCTTCCCTTTCATGGCATCCAGGAACAGTTGAGAGGTAGTGTCTGCTTGGTCGACCACTTCGTTGCTGCGGCGGACGCGATAATGAAGAGGAGGAGCAATATAGGCAGGAGGAAGGAGAAACGCTATATAACTTGTGCCTCCCCAGTTTTTGTGAAGCCAGGTGTATGCTTTTGTCCCACACACAAAATAGGTGTTTGGGGAGGCAACAAGCAGTGGTGGAAATGTTGTGTTCAGAGTTGCTGTTTTGGCACAAGAGCTGTCCCCAACGTACTCAGTACCTAAGCCTTTGATGCATATAAGTCCAGGAATGCGAACAACTGATAGGGGCAATGTTCGCTTGGCGGGGCCTTCTTTTTGAAGCTAGAAAAGCGAAGACGGTCAGTGGTGTTGAAGATCAGCATTTCCTCTTGTTCATCTTCCGATATTTTCATGGGACTGTTAGTTGGACAGAAAGGGTTGATGGTGTTGCCTGTCTTGTTCCACCAAAATTCGTCCCGGAATTGCTGGAGAATGGTATCAGCGATGTTGCCAGTCTGCTGGTCATCCATGATGAGCATCATCCAGGCAAGGCAAGAGGCATGTACAGAATAGGGGTAAGGAAAAAGCGATATTGGGTTTTCCGTGGATTGAGGTAGGAGACCACAGACCCAACAGTTCGTTTTGTTCAAGAC
This sequence comes from Calotriton arnoldi, assembly GCA_963921515.1. NCBI lineage: Eukaryota > Metazoa > Chordata > Amphibia > Caudata > Salamandridae > Calotriton > Calotriton arnoldi. The sequence continues at coordinate 2,098,075 of CAWUFW010000270.1, forward strand.
CATATTATGTTGATGCAACATTTGAATAAAAGTGTTGTTCCAAAAGTCTTGTCTTCTGTGTTGGAGATAAGGGGGCAAGGACACCTGCGAGTGTTCAGTAGGTGTGGCAGCTGTCGGCAATATGGTACTTTCGCCTGCGCTTTTTCTTCCATAATCCAGAAGATGATGGTAAAAATGATCGTGAGGCAGAGAAATATTGTTAGCACTATTGACCTTCGGTTATACAGTTTATGGTATGCCTTCTTCTCGAGGGGTGGTATGGCTGCGTTATTAGGCATAGCTAATCTTCTTTTTGGGCTCTACAGCTGTCGGAGAGGGAGGCTGAGCCCTACGTGTCGCCGGTTGCTGGTGGTTGCTTCACTGGCTAGGCTTCTTAATACCCCACTATAAGGAGTATCAATCCACCCTTCCAGACTGTACTACCGCCCTGCAACTTTTTGTTCAGCCCTCCTGTCCAGTCGCTGGAGCTCCAGAGGTTGTGCGAGGACGGAGGTTGTATCTCTCTTTGGCTGGTACTGTGTTGTCTTCAAACAGTTCAAGCTCTGGTTCTTGGAGGCCGTACACGGGGTGGTCGTGCGTCAGCACTTCCTTGTAGGTGGCCGGCCCTGTGGATCGGTCGGGCAACGCTTCCTGAACCTGCTGATTAATAGAAGACAAAGTTTGTGTAAGTACAGACAAGTAGTCGCTCAGCAATTCACAAGGAGAATCCGACAAGGTGGTAGCCGGAGGGGGCACCCCAGATGTTCTTTGGGCGGCCAAAAATTACCTCGTATGGGGTCAACGAGGTGCGGGAGTGTGGGACAGACCTTATTGATAGGAGTGCTAGTGGTAATGCATCGGGCCATCTAAGCCCTGTAGTCTCCACTATTTTGGCTAGTTTTGATTTGATGGTAGCATTGTATCTTTTGGTTTGACCCCTAGTCCAGTTAATATGTGTCCAACTACCTCTCCAATGAAGTGGCTCCCGCTGTCACTCCAGAGTACTGGCTGTCGGTATAGATGGTGACAGCGAGATCCTGGCTAAGGGTACACGCGCGGGTGAGGTATGCGTGCAGTCTCAACAATGGTGTTGGTAGTAGTGACGGCATAGGCAGCAGATATGGTACCATCTGAATCAGGCGTGCCCAGTACTGGCGCAGAGCAAAGAGCGTGACGTAAGTCTTTAAAGGCTTGGTCATGTTCATGTGTCCAAGGGAGGGGTGTGGGTGTGTCTTTTGTAAGTAAAGCAAGGAGTGGCTTAACTATGAGGGAAAAATTCGGAATCCATTGACGACAAAAAGAAGTGAGGCCAATTAGTGCACGAACATCTCTTTGGGTAGTAGGAGAAGAAAGGCGTAGTATTGTCTGGATGCGGTCAGGTGTGAGTGTACGTCCCTCCTTAGACAGCAGATGGCCGAGGTAGGTCACCTGCTGTCTACAATACTGTAACTTATTCTTGGACACCTTATGGCCCTGTGACGCCAGAAAGTGTAAAGTAGTAAGTGATGCGGGGCGGAGCAGGGCCGGAGTGTCCGGAGCCAAAAGAATGTCATCGACATACTGAATGAGGACAGTGCCGGGTGGTAACTGTATCTGGTCGAGCTGTTGTTTAAGGGCTTGTCTGTATATAACACAGCTCTACATAGCCAGGCAATTTATACACCTAAAAAATGTCTTAAATATTTAATTTAGGAAACATATATGTTTATGCTCCCAGTAGACTTGCTAGATTTAAGTTTGTTAAACAGAATTTTTAGTTGAGGTGCAGCCTTTTCTTTTTTTATCTACTGTGATGTTTCACACAAGAATTGTTAGGTTATTCTGAGGAATAGCGTCGAAATGCAAACCTGAAACTCATGCTAATTTTCTTTAGTGTAAAAGGAACAATTGCGACAAGATAGGAAGAGGAAACAACTTCCGCCATTCTGCTAGAGCACACATCACTACTGTACCTTGTCAACTGTTTCGCTCAAGTCATTTCTAGTGTCAGCTTCTATCATTCAACTTGCCCCCTCTCTCCCTAATTCTTACTAAAAGATGTTTCAATCACACTCTAAAAGTTTAGCAATATTGCCCTTTTTAAAAAAAAAGTTTTATTCCAAGAAATACAACTGATCCTTGATTGTACGAGAGCTCTACATCGCAGTGCCTACATGCATTTCCGGTTTTATTTCTGTCGCTCGACAGTGGCAGGGAGAAAGTTGTTTTCGTATCATCAGCTTGCACATCAAAATTTGAAGTAAATAAATTAATTCAACCTAAAACACACGGGCTGGTAAAGGAGACGGTTGAAGCAAATGGATCAAGATGTTTAAAAGTAAAGGAACAGGTAGGACGAGCAAACTGTCGGTAGAGGCCAGTAAGAACAACTGTTTCAGGGAAAAGAAATGAATAACTCCAAGCCATTACTATTGGGACAAAACCAGAACGAGGCCTCCATCTTGGGATGCAAAATGACAAGTTTTTGAATTCAGACCATCCAATCTGTCTCAGGAACATTTCGCATTCCTACAGCGTGGTTTTAGGGGTTTTGCCAAATAGCCACATTAAAAAAATCATGACTGCTTTGTATTAGGTTGTAATATTTAGTATTTTCAGGTGTAGTTTCCATGGGTTCACAGCACAAATAACTCTTGGGTTAGTAAATGGCACAGTTATTATTTGGAGTGTAAGCAATAGTGGGCCTGATTCCAGAAACCTTTTCCAAGCATATATCAGTGGAAAGAGTGGGCACTTCTGCAGGCAGAACCCGTCCCTTTGAAATGTCGGATTGGTGTAGGTGTTCATGCCGAGCTTTTAATTACACCTGTGGAAGTGTTACCCCGGGTGCAAATGTTTCAGGCGGGATATGGTCCTGGGAAGGCAGGGCATGCACCTGAGGCGAACAACGAAGTTTCAACTTCGTGGTTACCTAAAAACATCTGCAATGCCTCCCTTACACCAATCTGTACTTCCCAATTTACACCTAAATAGCCCATGTGCACGTGGTGCAGTAAATGTGGAGAAACGCGAGCGACGCCATAATTTCCTAGAAGGTGAGAACAGGGACGTCTTAAATCTATTCTCCTGTTCAAGAAAAGGACTAATTGTGAATTTTTAAATGGGGAAGTGTTTGCACTTGGCCTATGTGCCAGGCTGCTCTGTGTTTGCTGCCTGGCTGTACCAAGTACATAATACAATAACTGTATGAAAACAAAGTCAGTCCCTAAGGCTTATTCATCATGTAATTCGTTTTACATTCTCCTTTCTACTCCACACTCGTCCTAGGTTGTATCTAATGTTCTTGGTTTTCTGTTCTCCCAACAACTGCAGTGTGTTTGGCTGTGCCTCATTTGCTTTACCGTCTGTTATCCTCACATTTGCAGTAGGCTTCGGTGTGTCTTTTATTTGCCTTCTACCCTCACCAACAGCTGCAGTTTGTTTAGCTTCTTGGCACTGTGTCCCTCATTAACTACAGGTTGCATTTTGCTGATGCATTGTGTGACCACGAGGTGCAGTTTAAGTTTGACAGGATTGGGGAAATTGGTAATTCTCACATTAGCTTTCGTTATTTACAGCGAAAGCGATTTTAACCCCTATTACAGAAAGGAAAGTGCAAGTTATATAATACCTTAGCCTAGGATTATAGTCCAGTAATTACTGATTATCTGCGCTGATTTGCTGGACCAGTGCTCTCCTCAAAACATGTTTGCAGAGGTAAGAAATGAAAGTATACTGAAAAAGATATACAAAGTGGAATTGCATGTCAATATCCATGTTAATGTGATACAATGGTCAATATTCATTACATGGAATGGAATGGTGTTCATTAAAAACCAGGTACGCTTGTGCACGATGAAAATACAGAAGATATCACTTGCCTTCCTTGTTGTGGGAGGCCTGTCTTTAAAAAAAAAAAAATATTATGCTACAATCCTTTCCTGAAAGACTTAGCAATTATTACACGTCTTTCAAGGGCTCGGTCTCTCTAGACAAATGTAAATTCCCTATAATTTGTACCTAAGGTACAGTTTCCTGTAAATTGTAATTCGGAGTTTGTCCATAATACTTTGCATAATGTTTGTTCAGAATAAAAAGTCAGTCACACTTCCATATTCAAAGCAACGTATTTTAAAAGATTTGTTTGAAATGCTGTATACTAAAATAGAATTTAGACATGCTACGCTCCTCTCCACCTACTTTTAAAAACAAACATTTTTAATCACACCCAAGGCTTTTCCTGCTTTCACCCTCTGCCAATTTCTTTCCCTGATACTTGTTTCCTTAGTGATTGTATATTTTACCCCTTCTCCTTTAAGTACATTTGTATTCGACTCTTCAGCTACTCTACTTTTTGTGCATTAACTGTTTGTCTGAAAAATAAAGAATAAATACTCTTTAAACTCTCCAAAAAATGAATTGATTATGGTTGTCCAGTGGTTTTTACGCAAAAGTCGATTTTGCAGGTGCTTTGGAAGATCGGCATATATCAACATAGATTTCATGCATTCATTTATTTAATCTTACTCCACCACAGCAGCTTCAGTGCAGTCATCAGCTTAACCATATACAGGCGTAGCAGATTAGTACACTTGTCTTTCTACCCGCATAGTACACAGCACATTAATCCCTTTAGCCATGTCCTATCCTAACAGTTACTCATCAAGATGACTTTTGAGCATTGAGACTATGACGTGGCTAAAGATGATTGTTATTAATTTGATGAAATGCATATATCCATATGGGAGTTTTCCATGTCATTGCTTGAAAGCACGTCGTATGGAAAAAGGAATAGTTTCAGCGCTGACAATGAGTTATATATTATGGGAGCAATACCATATCTTATGTACATATCCTTACTCGGGATACCTTCCGGGGGAGCCGGCTGACTATCTTCCAGCACCCTTGATGGAGATGAGCAACAAAAATACCATTGTGCAAACTTACTAAACACGGGCATGTTTTTCTATATTCTTTTAGCAAAAACGTCTCTACAAGTTTCTAAACCGGACAAAAAAAGTCCACATTACCTGTTTTGCCTTCGCTCTTTGCAAAGAGTGAACAAAAACCAGATAACCAAAACCAAACAAACAAAAGGTATCGCCAACCGGCGATCCTACCAGAATCCTTTGTCTCGTTCTCCAGGCGGTCGCTTTACTGCAAAGCTCGTCCAAGTCTATCGGGGGCCCCAGTCAGGACCGGTGCCACTTGCGGGGGTGTTTTCAGATGCAGCGAAGGTCGGGTGGTGGCTACGAAGACGAGGGTCTCTTTCGCGTAGGTATACTCCACCACCGTCCGTTCAAACTTCCTCGTAGGGACCCCTCGACCGGGCAGCTGCATCACTGATGGGGACCACGTTTGGGCGCCAATTGTGGATTTGGGGGTCTCCTTGGAAGACCACCCAGAGGTGCAGGGTCCACCCTTCGTCCACGGGTCCGGGATACAAACTGAGATCAACACTGGAGCACCGAGAGAAAGGATATTTATTACAATCTCATGAGATGGAGAGAGAGAGCATCAGCAACAGACACCCGCAGCTTGTCTGAGGAGGCAATCTGTTAAGCACTTTGGTTCCACGTCTTATATACCCTTCATCCCCACCCTATGCGTGTATAGTAAAGAAAGAACACCATGATTATGAAAAGGGGGGATGTATACAGAAAACGATGAACACCATGATTATACAAAGGGAGACGTGTACAGTAAAACAATGAACACCATAATTATACAGGCAGAGGTCAATCTGATAAGTTAGCAGATGGTCACTGTTGGGCCCCTGCAGGGCGTAGGTGAAACCCATAATTACACAACAAGCAGAGGACAATCTGATAAGTCCAAAGATGGTAGCTGTCAAGCCCTGTAGGGCGAAGGGCAGGGTGAGGACAGTAAGCGCAGGTGAACAGTCCTGTTCAACTGGGGTTAGCAAGAGTTCAGTCAGATTGTGGCAAACAAGTGCACGGACAGTCCTGCTCGGCTGGTTTAGCATGAGTTCAGGCAGGTGGCGGCAGGTCAGGTCAGGAACAGGGCGTTGGTGGCAGTGCAGAGGTGAGGTGAATCAAGATGTGAAGCCACAGAGCGTTCGGGACCCCGGTAGAGAGGTCGTAATGGAGGATGAGGCGCAAAATGGCAGAGCTAATGGCAAGACAACAGACATACATTTCCACAAAAGACGACCCAGAGTAGGCTGGTTGAATATATGGAATGTTCTCAGGGGTGTGGAATTTAATAAAATATCTTCTTGTCCATGGGACAGATTGCTTCTTAAATCTACTTGTCCTGTAACAAAATCCACTTCTCCCTTTGGTGCCATGTAGTGCGGCGACAAATTATAGCAGCAATCTCATTATATAACAGCACTGATAATAGCTTCTCTGATTATGCCAGGGATCATACTAGAGTAAGGTCTGAATAGTAACAATTCCCTTATTTTGCCAGCTTTCTGCAGATCTGCATACTGGGATTGGAGGTAGTGGTAAACAATAGTTACAGGGTTGGAATGCCCTTTTGAGTCTGTTCAAACCTACTAATTTGCATGTTTTAGGGGTTTTCACCAGCTCTTCTCTAATCTTCTCCCATACTGAGAAAGGTTGGAAATTTACTCCTAGACAAAACTTCTTCCAGGGTTGGAAAAAAGAGGTTGGAGGGAAAGTGAACTTGTAAACATTCAACAGATTTTTGCATGAGCAAATCTACACATGCATACTTGCTCGTGCAAAAATATTTTCTAGGAGTATTATTTCCAGGCCTACTTCTGTAAATTTGTGTGAATTCATGAAAGTCGTAAATATGCACTAATGCATGGGCATATACCATGGCTGCACGTTTGTAATTTACATTTAAAATGGGGCATCTAATTCGTTCTGGTGCTAACCAAGATCTTTTGTTTTTATTGAAAGTGTATCTCTTACCCCATCGGCTGGCTTCACTGTGACTGCATTCTGCTCTTCCACAAGAAGCATATCCGCACATAAAGGTTTGTTCGCTGCCAGGAACTGCTGTTACAATGTGTGCTTTTTGAGACCAAAAAATATTTTTGTATTTTGCCAATGTTTGTTATAATGGCAAGGACCCGGCAGCTCCTACAACACTAAAGGTTTACAAAAACCATGTCAAAACAAGACACGCATTGACAAAACCAAAGTAGAGGATACCCCCTTTACGGCACTGAGAAGAGTTGTGAATATGTGGTTGAACAGTGTCAGATATACATCCATGGATTGAATTATGATCCTACCACTGCTGTATATGAAGATTGTTATTAATCCATAAAACCAAGATGAAGGAGCTGTTTCTAGTTTGCATCCATAAGGTTTACTTGAGGCCGAGGCAACATTCAATTAATTGAGAAAGGTGTCACACCAAGATGCTGTATTTTGGGTGAAGATAATGAGGTCTGTCCTGATCTTCCTATGACGTCCAGTATGGTATTGATCCGCAATGAGTGTTTTAGGGAATTCTTCTAAGATCCGGTGTTTGTATTTTTCTGCGAATGCTTTGGAAAGGTGTAAAGGATAAACTATCTTGAATTAGTTGGCACTGACTTTCACCATGGTTGTTTAATAGGCCACTGACTTTGGAGTTGTATTAAGAATCAGTGTACGAGGGCTCCTCTGCTATTGTCCTCTGTATCAGAGAGTTGGATCAAGCCCCCCTTGTTGAGCCTTATCCTCTTTCGCCTTTTGGTTCCTAGATGTGTGTTTTTCAGAGGGTTTTGTACCTAATAGGTGATTTTTAGACACAAAGTTCACAGAAGACCTCTCTTCTTGCTGACCATCTTCAAAAAATGGATATTCAAAGTTCAAGCATATGGCTATTCAGAATTCCCGCACATAATTCAAGCACGTGGACGATCTTTGCAGAGAAGTATTTCTCTAGCAGTGACTGTGACTACTCAATATTGAAGCATGCCTGTTCAGAAACAAGCACATCAAGGACTCTGTCTTTAGGCTGAGCGAGCGCGTGCTCTTTCGGTTTCCATTCCATAATCCAGGAAACCCTGAGCAAACTTCAGGATGTCACCAGGATTACTCTGTCAACAAGGCAAATGGCGCCATGTTGCTCAAAAGAGAAATTGATCCTTCAATAAGTGAATAACCACTCCAATGAGGGAGGAAAAGTTGTGAGGCAATGGCAGCAAACTGTGCCTCAGCTGAGTGCACCCCGGCAGCCCTGTCACACAACCCAGCGCAGGGTTATGAATAGGGTTATTGAATCTAACGGTGTAAGCAAAGAGTTACTTAAAAATGGACTTCCAGGGCGCTTGCTGCAGGAGATTAATTTTGAAGTTTCTCACTGGGATGTTTGGCCTTCACTTTAACGTCAGACAAGCTTTGCGACACAAGGATTCTTATGGGACTGCCATTTTGAAAGCGGGCTAGAGGTCAGCACCCTGTGGTGCTCAATTGGGTTTTTGAGCATTTAACCAACCACCTGCCATGCTTGCCTTTTCCTTTACTAGTTCCCACATCCTTTTCTCAAAGTTTATCCTGAGCCCAGCAGTTACCCACTCACTGCCATCTCCTGTGCTGAGGTGTTTGCGCTCCCATCTTGCAGGCAGTAATGCTCTGCTCGGCAGCTCGGGGTATCCGTGGCAGTCCTCACAGCGCTGGGGGGGATGTCTGCAGCGCACTGCTGCTTTGAAGGGGTGTAAGGGGACACTTAAGGGTTGCAAGGAGATTTTAGGGTCCGAAGAGGTGTCCATCCAGGCCCAGGGATGCTTTGTCTCTCTCCCTGTTGCTGGAAGTCCCCGTCCACAGCTTGCAGGAGTTTGAAACCTGTTTCTGCCCCAGAGTCAATTGCAGCAATTTTCTAAATCTGATTCCATGCCCATTTCGCTTCAGTCATGGCTTGTAAGAAGCAATTACGGCTAGTTGCCGTGATGGCTTGCAAGATCCGTGAGTATAGGGCCCTTAAGAATCATCTGTGTGACTCGCAGCTCTATGCCTTGGTCTACCAAACCGTGACCTGACCCTTCACTTCTCTTTCTTTTAGTGTTTAGTACCTTCTCACATGCTTTGAAAACTGTGGCTCCCCCTTGGTAGAAAAGACATTTGGGCTCGATGATGTAACTGATTAAAGGAAGATAGATCTGATTTTCTTGCTAAGCCAAATGTCTCCATGAAATCAAGCCTGGAGGCAGGCACTATATGCTGGTCTCCTCGTACTCGTGAGCGGTGCAAATTCTTGAAGGCGGTTGCTGACTCCTTGCCCCATAAGAGAAAACCCTGATCCGTCAATCGCCTTCAGAGATTTTATGTAAAAAAAGTAAAAATGATGAACGTAGCGTTTTAATAAGCTCTTTTCACTTAGATGATGGAGGCCTGATCAGGATTTGTCCTCTGACTTTTCTGAATGACCTTTGGGCTTGGTTACTCAATTACCAAACGACTATTGGTCAGATGTCAAATTCCTTTATTTTAACTATTGCAATACATTACTTCTAAGTCTATTTAATTTTAAGTTGAATTAAATTGTTTTCTGAAATGGGAAGAAATATTTCAGCTCAGTCTGAAAACTTACATTCAGTCAGTCTGATAGATGAGTTATCCAGTTTAATTAATAGTGCAGGAATTTATCACTTGCTGCAAAAGTTTATTTAAATGAGTATTTTTTAGACTTTTCTAAAGCACGTAAAAATGCTACAGAACTCATGCATAATGGGAGCGAGAGAATGTGTACAATGATATATTAGCTTTACATCACTTTTGAGAGTTGTGGTATACAATGGCCATTAGCAGGAAAAAGACAATTGAGCGGAAGTGCGTTTCAAGGTTTATGTAAAACGTTTTTGCGAGATGATGATGAACAGTAAAGGAAGAAAGCCAACTTCATTGCCATAATCGCACTGTGACACCCTTGCCATTTGGATTTAAGTTGCAGAAAGGAGTCAATAGATCCCCCGTCCATGAACTAACGTCCCCTGAAGAATGATCATGCAGGAGGAGCATCAATATACCTCCTCACCACTTTCCTAAATTCCTCATTCGGGATCAAAACCAATGACCAGAGTACTCGCAGCTGGTTCCCTTGTCTCAGATTGTCCAGTGCCTCCAACCTCACATCCTTTCTCATCGTTTTCTCCAACTAACAGTTCTTAAATCCTTTGAAGTCTGATTAGCACCTTCTACATATCTCTCCGTCACCTCTCCAGGTCCCCAGTGCTCATTTCCACAGCCAACATATGCTGTTCTCCTGGCTTCACTTGCCCAGAGAAGGCTTCGATTTTTAGCCGTATGGCTGTGTGAAGTGAGTTAGGAGTCTTAAGATTTTATTTTACTCTGAAAGAGACCCCTCAGGTGGGTTTTTACTTCCTCTTTCTGCCCTTTCTTAACAGGGGCACTGCATGTCTTGAAAATGTTTTTCAGAATTAATCTTCTACTTCTCTCCAGACGTGCCTGGGCTTCCAGTATCTAAACACAGGAGGAATGCCTCAGAATCAGCACTCTATTCGATCCACTAAACACATATAGTAGCTGTGACTCCTAAAGGTCCTCAGGGAGCGGGTATTGCAAGTTCAAGGTTCACTGCCCTAGTCGGGGCAAGGCCGTCATACTCCTTTCACATCATAGGAGATCTCAACCCCATGACAAGGATTGACACTCACCCTGTGCCTCCTCTGTTATCTCAGAGTAGTTGGGTCAACACACAGCCCTGATTCTACCATGTTGTCACTACATGCTGCCTTCACTCTCACCAAACCTCCAAGTCGGTAAGCTCCTGCTCTGCCCATGGTATGGCCATGCCACGGCCGGCCATTTAAACATGCACAAAAGAGGGGAAAGATCAGACCGTCTAGACGCTTTACATCCCACCAGTTCATACAACCATTAGAACTGCATCATTAGGAGAGAAGACCCCATTCTCGACTGAAGCCCACCCAGGGAGCTCCTCTCCACTTCATGGTTAAGCAGCGGCGGCTCTTCCGCAATGCCGGAGGAGCCTCGCCCCACTGCTTGGCGCAGAGCCAGCAAATGAAAAATAAAACGATGTTCCAGCATCATTTTATTTTTCATTTGCCGGCTCTGAGCCAGCTTGTGTATGGAGGGGTGGGGCATGGGAGGAGGAGTTGGAGGAGGAGTGCTTGTGCACTCCCTATGTGCGCATATGTTTGCTGTTTCAGGCCGACCAAAACACAGATGCACACTTAGGTTTCTCTAGCCCGGTTGCATTCAGCAGCCGGGCTGGACAAACCACACAGACTCCCTGACCTGAGCGGAGCGTCTTTCCAGCCCACTCAGGCCAATCCCCGTGCTGCTCTGCAGCACGGGAATTGGATGGTAGACTGTCCCAGGGGCTGCTGGGACCAGGAAGAGGACAGCAGGAGCGACGCGGGAGGCGGCCAGCGGGTTCAGGTACGCTCTTTTTTTAAAATTATTACTAACACGCACCCCCCACACTTAACCCACCAGCCTCACCACCCACTGTTAGTGGCAACCGCCGCCACTGTGGTTAAGACAAGATGGAGATTTAAGGCTCCATATGTAAACTCTAGGGACCAGCCGCCATCTTTGAGCTTCACCCCCCAACCCTCCCATTATGTATGAGCAGTGACTGTAGAATGGATTTGGATGAAGTTTAAGTGAGTTGTGTAGCGGTCCAGTCCATGTTCGGTTGGCTTAGCTAAAAAATAAATGCACATCTCCGTTCTGGAGAAATGTAGCAATGTAACTTTGAATAAACGTCTATGCTTGAGAAAACAATAATCTGAATGACATTTAGCAGCATTTAACGTTATGTATGAGTTTGTGTTGAATATGTTCGAATTGGTAATGACACATTTTAATAACCGAATATGCTTTAAGGACAGCAAGATGTGAACATAAATGCGGGGGTTCAGTTCAAATTGACTGGTTGGCAAGGTTTTGTACACCTGGTTGATAGAGATCTAGCTTGTCAAGAAGTGAGTGTTAGCTGGGAAGAAAATCATTCTAAACGGGGACGAGTTCTGTGGAAAGAAGTTAGCCCAAACTCAAATCTCTACTGAGAATAAAATAAGGCTTAGGTCTATACGTATGTTCGGAGTGAAGAAAGGAAAGGGGTGAAGAAAGGAAAAGACAGTAGTAACCTAACATAACAGGTGTATTTCTAGAGTGCACATTCATCCCAACTGGTATCTTGGCTCTGTTCCCAGAGACCTTAATGGTACTAGTTGTATCTACCTCAAAAGGGAGAAAGGCTAAGAGGGTTTGCTGGGAATTAAACCATGACCATTGGATTATACACATATCTGTGCATTAGTTCACTGAGCCAACATACAGGGCAAAAGTAGACATAGAAATATGAAAGTAAGTCAGGGAAAGAAATGATGGTGAAGGCACAAGTGGTCAAAGATGGGACAATTGAACCTCGAGGGAATTCCTATTAAGGCAAGAACAACATTTGACATGGGTAAATTAAATCACTTGTGAGTTGTTAGTGGCTTCCTCCTTTGAACACGCATTGTGGTATGGGCGAGCATAACTTTAATGCCAACATGGCATGTAACTTCATGATAGTGCAATGGAACCCTAAGAACCACTCACAGCCTGTCTGTCTCAAGCCCACAAATTCATATTGTTATTGCGGTGGAACCATATGGGACCTAAATAAACTCTTCAAGAATATCTGCTATTTATTGTTGAATTATCTAGTTTGTCACTTTTCTTTACTTTAGCATCCCAATCTTGTTTTTCTTTTAATCAGTTATTTGTCAGTACGGACTTCATATATGATTGATATTAATCTTTATTTGATTATACGTTATAATCATAAAAGATAAAAACACATGTTAAGAAGGAACACATAAAACATTAAAAACCATTATTAAACACTAGCCAGATCAATTCAACCGATTAAAAAAGGAAAATTCATGAACATATAAAAACCCATTTTAGATCAAGTCCCCGGCCTATCATGTACATCGTTGTTGCTAGGCACACATTATTTTATTTCAGTGTAAGGCCCCTTTTAAATAGCCGATGACTACCGTCATCACCGCCTGATCCTGTAATAACTGTAAGAATAGGAAAGCAGGTCGAAATTGAGTAAAACCCCTCTCTTTAAAAAGGGGTAAAGGGTATCTCCTGCGGAGAAATTCATAATATTTACAAAATAGCACCAGGTGTATTAGGGTCTGGGGGGAACAGTCATCACAAGGACAAATTAAAAGGGCATGGGATCAAACTGACCCGGAGGGAAGCAAACCATTGAACGAATAGTACCCAGTCGGAATTTAGAAAGTAAGGATCTGCCCCTCGGTTGCTTAACTGCAATGAGGTAGTTTTCAGGGCCACTAACAGATTTCAGCAACAGGAAAGATCTGATAGAATTTTTCGTCAGCGCCCGAGCTTCCCTTTCCTCTTTGGCCTTATTTTAAAAAGTTTCCGTTAGGAGCCTGTGGTAGCCCTTTTTGAGGGCGTTTGGCCTATCGAAGATATCCATGCGATCGCGGGAGCGGGCAACTGATTTAATGTAGTGTATCCACGGAATCTTCTGGCCATATGTGCATTCCATACAGTCCTCAATCACACTCCTGTTAAACCACAGGCTCTCATTTGCCCAGACAGAGATCCATAGTAACAATGGAGCCAGTTTAACCTGGTCCTCCAAAAAGTTTAAACCCAGTTCCTCATGGGTGACAAATGAGGGACTGTTTGGACCCACCCCCAAGAGTTTCCTGCAAAAACGGTCCTCTTCCAGCTGGATTCCTTTGGACTTTCTGAACCCCCAAATCGCAGCTCCGTAAGTCGAAACTGGGAGACACTTAATTTTGTATATTTGTAACAGGCAGAACTGGCTTGTTACCTACTGACAGTGAAAATCTAAATAGGGCGCAGCAGGCTTGGGTGAATTTAGAACAGCGGCTGGAGATACAAGGAAGCCAGTTGCTCTGGTGGTCAAATGAAATCCCCAGATAGGGAAAAGTGGAGACCCTAGTGATGTGTTGCCCTTTGATGTCAATAGGCCTCGTCTTAGCTGACCTCCACCCACAGACCATATAGTGTGTCTTGGAGATGTTGGTGTCCAAACCCAAGTCGTCCATGAACATCACGAACCGATCGACCAGGAGTTTTAGCCCGTTAGCCGTCCGAACCATCAACACAGCGACGTCGGCATATAGCAAGGACGGGACCCTGCTAGACTTGACCCTCGGCAGATCAGCTCCATTTTCACTCAAGCAAGTGTTCAGGCTATTGATGTATAATAAAAGCAATAATGGGGCAAAAACATCTCCTGTATCTTCTGTGAGTGAAAAGCTTAAAAGAAACCTTCAGTGTTCTGTATATGTCAGACATGGCCTCAATCAATCAATTAGTTAGTAGAGGTCAGCTAATCACCCCTGAGGGTATCCAAGCGCCGAGGTCTCGTTGGTCTCAGTTGAAAAGCCAGGTCTTGAGTCCCTTTCTGAAATCTGCGAGTGAGGGTAAAGTTTGCATGTGGAGGTCATTCCAGGATATGGCTGCGAGGTAGGAGAAAGAACGACCTCCACTGTAGCTTCGCCAGATGCGGGGAACGTGCACGAAGGAGGCAAAGCACAGTCGCCTGGCGGGTCGGTGGAAGTTTAGGCGGTGATTGATGTATGCAGGTCCCTGGTTGTGGAGGGCCTTGTAGGCGTGTCAGCATCTTGAACTGGCATCTCTTCTGGTCAGTGAGCCAGTGGAGGTTGCTGAGGTAGGGGGTGATGTGGTTCCATTTCGGAAGGTTGAGGATGAGTCTGGCTGCTGAATTCTGTATGGTCTGGAGTCTTTTGAGGAGTTGGGTGGGGGATCTGTCATAGAGTGTGTTTCCGTAATCCAGACAGCTGGTGACGAGGTCGTGCATGACAGTTTTCCTGGTGTTGACCGGTATTCATATGAAGATTTTCCGGAGCATGCAGAGGGTGTGGAAGCAGGTGGAGGAGACTGTGTTGACTTGGGGCTTCTTGGTGAGTTTGCTGTCCAGGATGATGCGGAGGTTGTGGGCGTGGTCCGTCGGAGTGGGTGTTGGTCTGAGTTCAGGGGGCCACCAAGTGTCGTCCCACAGGGAGCTGTTTTTCCCAAAGATCAGCACTTCCATCTTGTTCATGTTGAGCTTCAAGCAGTTGGCCCTCATCCAGTCGGTGACGCTCATCATGGCGTAGCGGAACTTAGTTCTGGTGGTGGTGTGTTCTGTGAGTAAGAAGATGAGTTGGGTGTCATCTGCGTAGGATATGATGTTGAGTCCATGGGTTCTGACGATGTCGGCCAGGGGTGTCAGGTAGGTGTTGAATAAGGTGGGGCTGAGAGAGGAGCCTTAGGGGACGCCACAGATGATGCTCTTAGGCTCAGAGGAGAAGGGCGGTAGGCGGATTCTCTGGGGTGCGTCCTGTGTGGAAGGATGCGATCCATTTTAGGGCGTCTCCCTGAACGCTGATGTGGTGGAGTTTTCTGATGAGTGTGTGGTGGGACACAGTGCCAAATACCACTGAGAGGTCGAGGAGGAGGTGCCCGGGGAACCTGCGATGGTGAAGTGGACAATGGCATGGTCGGTCCAAGTGAGCTCGGTCACATGGCTGTACTTGACTCTGTCGCTGGCTGTGAAGACTGGGTCCAACATGTGTCCTGCCCTGTGAGTGGTGTTGGTGAACAGCTGGGTGAGGCCGGTGTTGCTCATGCTTTCCAGGAGGTTGGTGGAGTTGGCACCTTTGGGGTTGTCAAGGAGGAAGTTGAGGTCGCCGTGGAAGATGTAGTGCTTGGAGTTGATGGCTAGAGGGGCAATGAATTCAGAGATGGTGTTGCAGAAGCCGGGGCGGGGTCCTTGGGGTCTGTAGGCAAGGGTGCTTCTGATGGTCATCTTGGTGTCGGTTTGGAGTTGGAAGTTGAGGTGTTTCATGATCGGTGTGATGTCGTATTCGGTGGTGGAGCAGCGGAGGGTTTCCTTGTGGATGGTGGCGATGTCTTCTCCGTATTTGGTGGTTTGGTCCCTGTGTATGATCTTGTAGCCTGCGGGTGTAGAGATGTCGGGGGTTGAGGGGTTGAACAAGGTCTCTGTGATGATCACGTCAGGAGTGAGTGAGGTGATTGTGTTTCAAATACCTAATTTTAATAATTCAGCTATAGATTGTACAGTGATGCCTTTCTAGATATCAGTAGCGGCTGCTACCAATTGGGAGTGGTGGGGGGTGGGGGGATGTTGCGGGATGGAATGGAAAAAAAACTATTTACCTGGGCCGGCCGGCCGACGCCTCTTCTCCGTCCTCTTCTTCCTGTCTACGTTGGCTGCAGGAAGCACCCGGGCTCCCAGGCTCCTCATAGCCAATCACAATGCTGCGTTGTGATTGGTCTGAGTGCCGAACCACGGCGCTCAGACAAGGGACTGAGAGGCTTTGCATGTTCCTCACCAGGCTGTGTAATGCAGCCTGGTGGGGAAGATGCAAAGTGCGCAGGACCGTTTGGCTGGCCCGAGAGGGCCGGCCAAGATGTCCTGCGCACTTAAGGAGCCACTCTTCTCCCTGCTCTGGCCAGCCCAACCTGAGAGCCACTCACTTCAATAGGAAAAATAAAATGAATAATAACGATAGTTATCATTTTATTTTTCCTATTGAAGTCAGTAGGCGACACTCCTCCGCCTTAGCGGAGGAGGCGCCACTGCTAGATCTCCTGCAGCTCTGATTTTTTTCATGAAGCTAGACACCTCTGCCATGCAGTATCACATTGTGCAGTAGTCAAAATTTCAGGCTGATTCCGGCAGTGATGCACTGCATAGTGACGTGACATGTAAATTTGCCCTACATTAGTGCACTGTACAGTGGTGAGTGCCACAGGCTAAATGCTACAAAAGTATGTTTTACAGTGCCCCT
The DNA here is from genome assembly GCA_963921515.1 of Calotriton arnoldi. NCBI lineage: Eukaryota > Metazoa > Chordata > Amphibia > Caudata > Salamandridae > Calotriton > Calotriton arnoldi. The sequence goes on from CAWUFW010000270.1 coordinate 2,114,828, forward strand.
CAGCAGTGCATTACATACTGCTGGGTGTTTCGGAATCCGGAAATATATTTGCAATGGATTGTACATTGATGGGTGTCACAGGTTGTTTCCTGTAGTTGTGCATTATGCAGTGCTGGGTGTCACAGGTTGTACCCTGTAGCAGTGCTCTGTATTGTATTGTAATTGCATTTATATAGCGCTTACTACCCCTGACGAGGCGTCGAAGCGCTGTTTTGGTGAGTAGCGCGATACTCCTGAACCCGTAAAGGATTAGTGGTGAATTAGTATACTGAAAATATGAAAGTAATTTGAGTGTTGGATATGTTAGTCAGTTATTTAGATTGAGAAGGATAGTGGAGGGATAGAGAAGGGAAAAAGGTTTGCATTTATATAGCGCTTGCTACCCCTGATGGGGTGTTGAAGCGCTTTTTCGGTGTGTAGCATGCTACCTCGGAACCCATAAAGGATTACTGGTGAATTAGTATAGTGAAAGTATGAAAGTAATTTGAGTGGTGGATATGTGAGTCTGTTATTTAGATTGAAAAGGATAGTGGAGGGATAGAAGGGAAGGATTTCGTTTTTTTTGTTTTTGTATGTTTTGGAGCTCATAGCAGTAGGAGGAGGCTTGGGATGAGTAAAACGGAAGATGAAGGGGGATGATTAAAAAGGAGGTGGAGGGGGAGGAGTCAGAGGGAAGGTTTAGAAAGGCTTGTTTTGGGGGATTGGAATAGTAAAAAGAGGTATGAGATGATGCAAGAAGGGGTGGAGTAGGGAAGAGTCTTGAAAGGGTTATTTTGGGGATCATAGTAGTGGTATGGGGTTTGGGATGAATGAGAGAGTGGAGGTAATGGATATATTGATAGAGGTATAAGGTGAGAAATAGGCTAGTGGATTGGAAAGAGTAGTAGATAGAGGTTTGAGATGAGTCAGAGAGTTGATCTAGAGGATATATTGAGAGCGCTATAGGGTGAAAAATAGGGTAGTGCATTGGATATGCTGAATTAGAAGAAAAGTAATAAATAAGTAAAAGTAATAAATATATAGATCCAAAAGTAATAAAGATATATAGCCATAAGTACATGGAGGGTATATAGATGCATAAAGGAAGGTAGAATATGTAGATTAAGGATGCATTAAATAAACTCTGGCTTTCAAGTGTTGTACTTTAAATTAGTTATATATATATATAATCTGATAAGTAGTGAATCAATTGTAGATGAATAGTTGTGATAAACAGATTTACTTATTTATGCAGTCACTTATATACATGTTAAAACATAGAATAATGTAACTACAACCTACATACCGACATACAACCTGCAGTACAATCCCTGGTGATCTCGCGTCTCGAATATGGTCAGGTGACCCTTGTAGGGCTTCCTAAAGCGAGCTTGGCCCCTCTCAGAGCCACTCTCAACGCATCGGCCAGGCTCATCACAGGCTCCAAAAAACACGATCACATTACACCTGACCTTGTGCAGCTTAACTGGCTGTCTATTGAAGCGAGGATTCGTTTTAAAATAGCTTGCCTCACGCATAAAGCCTTGCATTACAACACTCCGGCCTATCTGGCGGAACTTAAGAAGTACGTCCACACTTCTCTTGAAACCTCCCAAATTCAAGAAGAAAAGAACGTACAAACGTGCTTTCTCCGGCCTTGCACCCAGAATTTGGAACGCTCTTCCTACTGAGATTAGAGCCAATCCTTCCACTGCCTATTTCAAGAAACATGCCAAATTTGATGTTGCTGAATGATCATTAACTGCATCATCGTGCTCTTTTACATGTCTCCTTGTTGACTGACCTGGCAGTTATCCCAACATAGCGTTCTCCATTTATCTTATGTTTGATTGTTAATTGTTATTTTACCCGAGTGCCCTCACCCTACAGGTTTGTCAATTATTTTATTATGTTGTGTCAAGTTCACTGTTGCTTGTTTTGCTGAATGTTACAGAAAATATGTTACACCCTAGTAGAAATGGATCTAGTGGGGCCTCATTACCAGGTCCCTGATCTTGATTGTGTACTCCTTGTGCTGTCACTGTGCTGACCTCTATTGTACGGAGTCTATTCATGCTTTCACCGTGTGTACAGCGCTCTGATACTCGCAAGGGTCATGTTCGCGCTTTATAAAACTTTCTAAATAAAATAAAATAAACTATCAGTAATATGTACATTTGTTAAGCAGAACTAATGAACATCTATATATAATAATTTTTTAAACATAAGTATTCTACTCGTTTATACAAAGCAATACACATATATAGGTAAATGTCTATAGTACAAATAAATGTTAAAAACAGAGTGATATGCTGTATATTTCTATCTGTTTGCGTATGGTGGTTATTTGGGGAAGAGCCAATTCTTGAGTAGTTTTCTGAAGAGAAGGTGGTTATCCATGGATCTTATGTTGGGGGGGGGGGTAAAGAGTTCCATAGTTTGGCTGCTTGACCAGAGAATGATGTGCCACCCATTGTTTTTTTCTTGTAACTTGGGATTTTGAGGCGGGGTGCCACTCTAGAGCGGAGTTTCTTTGTTGAATGTGCTTGGTGATTTTATACCTGATGAAGAGCAGCCCCATTCCATGTATCTCTTTGTGGGTGATACAAAGCAGCTTGAACATGGATCTTCTGGTAACCAATGCAGGGCTTTCAAGGCGGGGGAGATGTGGTCTCGTGATTTTATATGTAAGAGTAGTCTGGCAGCCGAGTTCTGAATCTGTTGTAGTCTTTTCATGGTCTTTAAAGGTGATCCATGGTAGAGGCTATTGGCTTAATCGAGTTTGGATAAAACAAGGGAGATGGTAGCCTGGACCTTGTGTGGAAATCCCAAATCGGGGAAGATTCGTCGCAGAGTTTTTATAGCAACAAAGCTTGATCTTGCTAGTTTGTCCACTTGGGCATTCATCGATAGCTTGGAGTCCATGGTCAGTCTGAGGTTTCTTACTTCCTTCGATATTTTAGGCGGTGTTCCCAGATTATCAGGCCACATGGCGAGCGAGTCGTAATGTTTCCAATTGCCACACGTGAGTATTTCCGGTTTGGAAGCATTCAGTTTGAGATGGCTCCACGCCATCCACTGATCCACAGCTCTGAGACAACTGAAAATTGGTGAGTTTCCAATGTCTTTGGGGCATTGCAGTTGGAGTATTTGCGTGTCATCTGTATAGTTATAGCACGTGAGGTGCAATTGATTGATCAGTGCCGGTAATTACTTCATGTAGATGTTGAAAAGCATGGGCGAGATAATAGAGCTTTGAGGGACCCCTGCTTTTGTGAAGTACGGTTTGGACGAGAAAGGTGGGGTATAGATGATATCTGAAAGAGACACGTTAGTGACAGATTCCTTACCTTAGAATATCCCCAGGCGTCAGGCTGGATCCGGAAAGTTTTTTGCGTAGCAGTACCCTTGCGCGTCGGTAGGCGGCGTCGTGCGGCTCCGCGTCCGTCGTCGGCGTCGTGATCGCCGGGATGACGTCGCGGGCAGTACTTAGGCGCCGCCCCTGCGCGCTGACGTCAGTTCTTCTTTTTCCGCGCCAGTAAGCGCAGATCCGGGAAGAGCAGTGCCCTAGTCACTTTTTGACTATCTTTTTGTGAAATTTTTCACTGTTCTCTTCAACGAGTCTTCACGACTCCTAAGGTGTCGTAGGGATGCCCGGCTTTAAGCCCTGCGAGGTATGTGGTCGTATGATGTCCATCACGGACCCCCACCTCGAGTGTCTCTTCTGCCTCGGCCGAGGCCACGACACGAAGTCGTGCCCTGACTGCCGGAAACTTCATCCGAAGGCTTTGCGAGAGCGGTCTCGAAAGCTCCTTGAAGTCCGGCAGTCGGCTCCGCGCCGCAGCAAGCCCCGGTCCCGGGAGAGGTCGAGGGGCCGGACGCGGAGTCCCCGCCGTTCGTCGGAATCCAAGTCTTCGCGCTCCTCCGGTAAGTCGAAGCACAAGAAGTCTAAGCGGCGTCATCGCTCTAAGACTTCGCCTCGCCGGTCGCGCGACTCGGCTGAGGTCCCTGTCGGCACCGTCCCCGCCCCCGCGGCCCCGGACGTGCCTGTCGAGTTGCCCCCGCATTACCCGTCCTTCCCGGGTTCGGGGGCGACTCCGGCCGAAGTACAGAAATTCCTGTCGGCCATGGCCCGCCTCTTCGGGCCTCAAGGTCCCTCCGGTGCGCCTTCGGGCCCCGCGGGCCCAGATGGGGTTGCTCCGGCGTCGCCGTCGACTCCGGTCCCGGCGTCGCCTGTCCCACCAGCCTTCGTCCCGGCCTCGGCTCCGGCCCCGGCCTCGACCCCGGTTCCGGTGGTGCCGCAACCTCCATCGACGCCGGTTGACCTAACCACGCCTCCGCCGACGCCGATGTCCCCGGTGCCGTTTCCGACGCCGTCCGGGGCTCCGGGCGGCGTCGTTCCCCGGTTCTCCCCGGGTCCGGACATGGAGCCGGACCGGCGTCGCCCGACGCCGGTTCCGGCGCCGATGAGGCCTTGGGTCCCTTATGTCCCTCCTCCTCCATCTTTTCAACCTGAGGAGGACCAGGAGAGCTGGGAGGGGTCTGACGACCCTCTCACACAACAGTGCGAGTTTGACCCGGACTGGGTTGAGGAACTTGGGGATGCCAGTGGGCTGGATACCTCCCCGACTCTGGCATGCTGTCTCCTCCCGTGGCAACGGAGGAGGGGGCTAATTTTGCAACGGTGTTGCGTAGAGCTGCTGGAGCCTTAAATCTCCAGTTGCCTACAGTGGCCGTCAGGACTAACCTCCTGACTGAAGTGCTTCAGCCGGCGGCCTCCTCTTCGGAGCCTGTGCTGCCGTTCAACGATGCACTCACTGACGTTCTTTTGGGTGCCTGGTCCAAACCCACCACAGGGGCTCCTGTGGATAGGAACGTGGCCCGACGCCATCGCCCGGCTCCGGGCGACCCCCTGTTTCTCTCCCAACACCCCACCCCTGAGAGCTTGGTTGTCCAAGCCTCTGCCTCCCAAACAGCCTTCCCTACCGCCCCTCCGGATAGGGAATCCAAGCGCCTGGATCACTTTGGGAAGAAGGCTTTCTCTTCCTCCAGTGCTGGCTTGCGGTCTGTTAATACCGCTTGCCTCTTGGGCCGATACACCCACTCCCTGTGGGATTCGGTGGCTGATGTTTTGCCGCAGTGTTCTGAGGAGGTCCAGACACTGCTTACCCGCGCTATTGCGGAAGGGCGTGATGCGGCTAAGTATACCATCCGCTGTGGCCTTGATACCGCCGACTCGCTGGGCAGATCGCTTGCAACAACGGTGGCGCTGCGTCGCCACGCCTGGCTCAGAACCACTGGTTTTTCAGGGGATGTCCAGAATACTCTCATGGACATGCCCTTTGATGGAGTCGGTCTCTTTGGTTCAAAGGCGGACCATGCGCTGGAGCGTTTCAAGGATTCACGGGCTACTGCTAAGTCCCTGGGCCTTGCTGTTGTGCGCCCTCCGCAAACGTCTGCTTTTCGCCCCTTTCGTGGCCACGGAAGGGGCGCCCAGTCACGTCCACAGCCCGGCCAACGGCCCGCGCAGCAAGCGCCTTCGCGTGGCCGAGGACGTGGATACCGCCGTGGCGGTTCGGGCAACCAGCGTGCGGGTCAGGCCACCACCTCCAACCCGTCCGCGGCCTCCAAGCCCTCCTAGTCCCTCCTTTCAGGTGCACAGCACGCCAGTCGGGGGCAGGGTCCGCCATCACCTTCACCACTGGCGTCCCATCACCTCGGACAAGTGGGTCTTGGACATTGTCCGAAGGGGCTACTCCCTCCCCTTCGAGACCACCCCCCAGCCATGCCACCTCAATTCCACCGCATGTCAGGGGATCACTTGGTGCTTCTACAGAAGGAAGTCACGGCCCTCTTGGCCAAGAGGGCCATCGAGCATGTTCCGACCCCAGAAGTAGGGCGTGGTTGCTACTCCCACTACTTTCTGGTGCCCAAAAAGGACAAGGAGGACATGCGTCCTATCTTGGACCTCCGGAACGTCAATCGCTTCCTCCGGAAGGAGAAGTTCAAGATGCTCACCCTAGCTCAGGTCTTGACTGCCCTCGACCCCGGAGACTGGTTGGTAGCGTTGGACTTGCAGGACGCCTATTTCCACATCCCCGTCCTGCCGGCCCACCGGCGTTACCTTCGGTTCACGGTAGGCCTCGAGCATTTTCAGTTCACCGTGCTCCCCTTTGGCCTTACCAGTGCCCCTCGGGTGTTCACGAAAGTGATGGCGGTGGTCGCAGCTCATCTGCGCCGGGCAGGGGTTTCAGTCTTCCCCTACCTCGACGACTGGCTGCTGAAGGCGGGCTCGTCCCAGGCAGTTGTCTCCCACCTCCAGACTACGGCCGAACTCCTGCACTCGCTGGGGTTCTCCATCAATGTGCCAAAGTCGCATCTGATTCCTTCTCCACAGCTCCTTTTCATCGGAGCAGTTCTGGACACGACGCAGTTTCGGGCCTATCCTCCCGAACGGCGAGTCCGGGATATTCAGGCTATGATTCCGATCTTTCAGCCCTTATCCTGGGTTTCGGTACGGATGACCCTGAGGCTGCTGGGCCTCATGGCCTCCTGCATCCTGCTGGTCACTCATGCCAGATGGCATATGCGGGCTCTGCAGTGGGACCTGAAGTTCCAGTGGGCGCAGCACCAGGGCGACCTGTCCGATCACGTCCAGATCTCGGAGGGGACTGCAAAACAGTTGCAGTGGTGGCTCTCGAACCGGCAATGGGTCATGGGCAGATCCCTCTCCCTTCCCCAGCCAGAGCACACAGTTGTGACGGACGCGTCCCTTCTGGGATGGGGCGGTCACATGGGAGAGGCGGAGATCAGAGGCCTCTGGTCTCCGGCGGAGTCCCGGCTCCATATCAACCTTCTGGAGCTCCGGGCGATCCGACTTGCACTCAAGGCATTCCTTCCCTCTGTCAAAGGGAAGGTAGTGCAGGTGTTCACAGACAACACCACTGCCATGTGGTACTGCAACAAACAAGGCGGGGTGGGGTCGTGGACCCTTTGTCAGGAGGCTCTGCGCCTCTGGACATGGCTGGAACACCAGGGCATGTTCCTGGTGGTTCAACACCTGGCAGGTTCCCTGAACGCCAGGGCGGACGAACTCAGCCGCAGGTGCATAATGGATCACGAATGGCGTCTTCACTCGGAAGTGGCGCAAGGACTCTTTCTACAGTGGGGAGAGCCTTGGTTAGATCTATTCGCCACCGAAGAGAACGCGCAATGTCATCAGTTCTGCGCGTTGGAATTTCCAAGGCGGCACTCGCTCGGCGACGCTTTTCGTCACGAGTGGAGTTGCGGTCTATTGTACGCCTTTCCGCCTATACCACTTCTACCCAGAGTGTTGAAGAAGATTCGGCACGACCGGGCCCAAGTCATTCTTGTGGCTCCGGACTGGGCTCGAAGAGTTTGGTATCCCGAGCTACTCAATATGAGCGTAGATCCCCCGATCCGTCTGCCTCTTCGGGAGGATCTTCTGTCGCAGCAGCAGGGGACGGTCCTCCACCCGAACCTGTCCAGTCTACACCTGCTTGCGTGGAGATTGAGCGGCGGCAGTTGATTCCTTTCGACTTGCCTCCCGAAGTTTGTGATGTGATTCTGGCAGCCAGGCGTCCCTCCACTAAGGTGGTATACGCCTGCAGGTGGAACAAATTTGTGGCATGGTGCACAGCAAAGGCTGTGGATCCCCTTTCTGCCCCTCTTTCTGAGGTCCTTCTGTTCCTTCTCTCTCTGGCCCAACAGGGTTCTGCCCTGGGTACCATCAAGGGTTATCTTTGTGCTATCTCGGCCTTCCTCAGGCTCCCTGATCAGCCCTCCCTTTTCAAGTCCCCTGTTGTTAACAGGTTCTTAAAGAGCATTACTCACCTCTTCCCTCCTGTTCCGTTTGTGATGCCTCAGTGGGACTTAAACTTGGTTCTTACCTTTTTAATGTGCGCTCCCTTTGAGCCTCTACATAACTGTCCTCTTCGTCTTCTGACTCTGAAGACAGCCTTTCTGGTGGCCATCACCTCCGCTCGGCGGGTGAGTGAGCTCCAGGCTCTATCTTGCAAACCTCCCTTTCTGTCTGTTCATCCAGACAAGGTTGTTCTTCGGACGCGTCCGTCCTTCTTGCCAAAGGTGGTTACTGCTTTCCACATTGGGCAGACCATCACTTTGCCCACCTTCTTTCCGCCTCCGCATCCTTCCAGAGAGGAAGAGAGGCTCCACCGTCTGGACCCAAAACGTGCGCTCTCCTTCTATATTGACCGCACAAAACACTTCCGGGTGGATGACCAGCTCTTTATTGGCTACGTGGGCGCCAAAAAGGTCGGGCGGTGCACAAGAGGACCATCTCCCGCTGGGTTACCTTGTGCATCAAGACCTGCTATTCTTTGGCTAAAAAGGAGCCTCCTGTTGGGCTGCGTGCCCATTCCACCAGGGCAACGGCTGCTACCACGGCCTTGGGCCGCGGTGTTCCGCTGCCGGTTATCTGTCAGGCAGCTACGTGGGCCTCGCTGCACACGTTTACAAAGCATTACTGCCTTGACAGTCAGGTCCGGAGGGACGGCTTCTTTGGCCGTTCTGTCCTCCAGGACTTCCTTGTCTGATCTTTGTTCGCAGACCCACCACCGGGGTTGGTATTGCTGGGGTATCTATTCTAAGGTAAGGAATCTGTCACTAACGTGTCTCTTTCAGATGCACAAGTTACTAACTTGTGTAACGATATATCTGTAAGAGACAGTAGTTAGTGACAGATTCCTACCGCCCCACCCATCCTCCCCGTTCTGCGAACTGATTTCTAGGGTTAAGGACATCCCTTTCAGGGCCCTAGTATTTTTCAGACACCTATGTCAGCTTCTTGCATGGCTCTGCGTTCCTGGCGCGGAAAGTCGTGTACAGAACTGACGTCAGCGCGCAGGGGCGGCGCCTAAGTACTGCCCGCGACGTCATCCCGGCGATCACGACGCCGACGACGGACGCGGAGCCGCACGACGCCGCCTACCGACGCGCAAGGGTACTGCTACGCAAAAACTTTCCGGATCCAGCCTGACGCCTGGGGATATTCTAAGGTAAGGAATCTGTCACTAACTACTGTCTCTTACAGATATATCGTTACACAAGTTAGTAACTTGTGCATTAGTTCTGTTGCAAAGGTAGGACGCAATCCAGTCTAGAGCAGTCCCCTCTATGCCATCTTCGTGGAGTCTTTGTACCAGAGTGTCATGGTCAACCGTGTCAATGGCAGCCGAGAGGTCCAAGAGAAGTAGCGCAGCAACCCTGTTGCGGTCAACTGTGTTCTTCAGGTCATCCCGATGGCAAGGAGGGCAGATTCTGTGCCTCTTCCTGGACGGAATCCTGTTTGGAAGACTGAAAGTATGGCATTATGTTCAATAAATTGTGACATCTGGGCGAATGCTGCTCTTTCCTTCAGTTTGCCCAGGAAAAGTCCATTTGTAATAGGTCTGTAGTTGTCAGGGTTCAGCGGGTTCAAGTTTGTTTTCTTTGATGTGATTTGCAATCAGTGTAGCGCAGTGGTGAGTTGTAGAGTGAGGAGTCATCTGACTTATGCTGGTGTGGCCTACTGTTCAGCAATTGAAATCAGTGTTCATTCTAAGGCAGTGCATTATACAGTATGAGTAGAGGCACACTGCGTGGGAGTTACAGGATCCACTCACTGAATTCTCTACTTACATCCTTGCAGAGATGCATTGAACAACAATGATGGGTGTCTCAGGGTGCAGTCTCTTACCTTACATTGGCACTGCCACTCCTTCTGCCACTGGCGGTTGGTTTCTATATCCTCCTCACTGTATTGAGTTAAAGAGTGAACATCTCTGTACCAAATATACCATTACTCTCCCAAGTGCGTTGCCACTGTGATGGATGAGACTGTAGCCAGCGATACTTTCCGTCTTGCTTTCTTTGGTATTCGGCTGCTTTTATGACTAAATGAAACCACTTACATTGGCCGTTCCGTTCTGTGGCTCTTTCTTCCACTAGAACTCGCACAAAGGTTAATGAATGCACTAGCTGATCAAGGAAAGCTGGCCCTGGACGTGCTGAGGAAATGGAAGCTTCCTTTCACTGCCAACATTTGGAGATCATTAGGAAAGAGACTGTAGTGTTAGTATAGCATGTGTGTCTCGCGCACAGCTGTGTGTGAGATCTATTTATGAAATGTTATGCTTTGAATGTGTCCAACGCATGGAGTGGACACTGACCAGGGTTCGAATGGCTTTGAGTCAGTTGCCGTCCGATCACCAGGCCAGGAGGTTGCTTCATGTTGTGGGTGGAACCACAACAATAAACTACGTCTCTACTGAATCTTACCAGACATCCTGTACTCATTTCATCTGGCGACGACCGGGAAACTGGTTTCCACCCACCGTCTTCACCCACGTGGAGGAGGAGCGTACGGAAGACTCCTGATTTGTACTGTTGGAAATCTTTCCGGCTTGTGAGCGGATGCACCATCCGGTACTACGTTGCAGCATAATTTCTACCGGTTTTCTTCAAAAGCGCATTTTCTTCAATCCGCAGAGTTGAGCAGCGCGAGCGCTCTCCCTCGAGTGCCCTTGAGCGCCACGCCTAGCGTTCCCTCGCGAGCGTTCCCGTTGCCAATAATTACCCAGAGTGCGACGCGACTGCCTCGTCTCTGGTCACACGCTGCGTGATGTTCGACGTAACGTGTCGGCCATATTGGATTGGTCTCGATTTCGTTACAACGTCGGCGCGGTGTGTGCGTGGCAGCCACATTGTAATACCATCGGCTGTGCAGGAAGAAGCATCGCCTCAAAATGAAACAACTGGAGGAGGAGAAAGTGGAAGAGTACATTTCGGCGCTCAGAGTATTGGCAACCACATGTGGTTTTGGCCCTATAGCAGACGATTACATTAGGGATACGTTTGTTTTCAACTGCGCCTCTCGCAAAATTAAAGAAAGAATTCTAGGCTGCAAAAACTAGATTTGATGACCTTGTTAAATATTAAGAAAAAATAAAATCCTGTTTTGTGGGATTCCAAATTTCATTTTATAAGGGGGAAGGTGAGTTAGTATAGAATGTGTCTCGCGCACGGCTGTGTGCGAGATCTGTTTATGAGATGTTATGCTTTGAATGTGTCCCGCGCATGGAGTGGACACTGACCAGGGTTCGAATCGCATTGGGTCAGTTGCTGTCCGGTCACGGGGCCAGGATGTCACTTCATGTTGTGGGTGGAACCACAACAATAAACTACGTCTCTACTGAAACTTACCAGACATCCTATACTTATTTCAGAGACACCCGTTAGTTCCCCTTTGCTTCCCAACCCTTCTTGTATGGAGTTTAGAACAGCCTTGATTGTCTCTGTCAAGAGGAGCAGTCAAGTGCGCTAAACACCCAGCACTGGAGCGGTGGGATCAGGCTTGGTTGCACCTTTTTAGAGGTGGGGACAATCCAGCTACTGATTGACTCTAGACTAATTGTTGACTGTTTAACTCCTATACTTTTCTTTCTAAGCTGCTTACTTTCAGCAAATGCTACCTCAGTACCAAGTGTAGGCGTTTCAATCAATTATATTCCATGCATTTGAATTTTTCTCTGAATGTTGAATAGTGTTGTAACGCAAGCTTTCTTTAAAAATTACATTTTTATTTTATGTTGCTTTGGTAACTTATGTTGTCTTTTTGCCTTTCTACAATTACTTTAAGTGACATCTCTAGAAGTGATTTTTAGGGGGTGTGGCACACATGGGGAAACAGATAAAATTGGTGGGCCCACCTACAACGGGTAAGTATGAAGATTATGTGCATATATGTATTACATACATGTGTGTGTCCACACACACATATATGTATGTATATATATATGTGTGTGTGTATATGGGTGTCGTGTATGTGTGTGTGTATATATATATATATATATATATATATATATATTTAAAAAAACAAAGGTTAAAGTAGCATTATAGTTAAGTGAAATTTTCAGTAACTATATCTTCTGTGACATCATTGATAATAGTACTGCAACGTTTTCAATTAAATTATAGATGAAAATACTGCATGGCAAGGGCGTGAGTTATAGTTACCTTGGGGCCGAGGTATAGTTACTTGAAATAACTATAACTGGTGAGTTTCAGTGGTTTTTAGAGTTTAAAACGTTACGTCGTTACTGAACATTTCACCTAACTATAACGTTGCTTTAACCTTAGTATTTTTCTTTCTTTTCAATGAAAAAAAACAAACACACACAAACACGTACAAAACTTCTTAAACATTTTAAGTAGACTATGAATTAAACATTACTGTGGTCTGTGGAAGGGGCAGTGGTCTTCTCTGCATCTCCTTCCCCTCGCCTCCCCCATACACAACGCACCCACTCGCATATAAGCACTGCCTTTTATCTATCACTGTATCAAATTTCGACAGTTGTGTACCTTCTTCACCCACTTTCCTAAAGTCACTTTTACAATTGGCACACCTGCTTGCTTTGTACGCTCTGCAGGGAGGCCAAGGGTTGAAAGAGCGCGTATTCTGAACAACACTGCTGTTCCCAGGCTTAGAGGGCAGTGTTTTTGCTGGCTGCAGTTGTCACCTGGTTGTGGGGCACGGGGAGGTGGGTTAGGACAAAAACAGATGGAGCACAGGCCCCACCAGCCCCCCTCTTCCCACGATGCCACTATTCAATTCAAAGCATAAAAGGGAACCGAAAGTTATTGCATTGATGTTTTTGGGGTATCAATTACTGGGTGTCTTTCTAGTAGCAGGAAAGGGCAGGAGGGAACACAAGGTTGAAAGAGGTAGGTGTCGTGGGCGGATGAGAGCTGACGATGAGAGGAACCTGAGACTGACAGAGTCATAAATCATTGTATACTGATCAAAAGATACGTGTACAGGCTGGAGGAAGCAATCTTCCACCTCCTGCCCTGTAGACATTTGCTAATGTAAGACTTCTCACGGAAACTTTCCCTAATAAATACATTGTACAGTGGAAGAGGAGGTGACGAATGAGTTGGTGGAAAGGAGGAGAGGTGTCATTTATATAAGCTTGTCCTTCTTGGAGCAGCGGTTCTTAATCTTTTTACTTCTGTGGACCAACACTGAATCACTCCCGGAAGCAGGAGAATACTTTCTAATCGAGTTCTACGATTTGAACCTCAAAAAATGCTCAAAACTAAGAAACGAGCATAAATCAAACACATAAGCGCATTATAAAATATTTTGTTTAACTCACAAACAAAAAAATACAAAATTTGAAATTGCAATTTTAATGAGAAGGTTGGGACGTTTCAAAATCTTGTTTTATTTCTAAAAGACAAAGCGTTATGCTAGACTATTGCTTATCACTTTTTTTTTTTTTTTTTTATTGTGGCCTCAAATTGCACATACTACTTACTGCTGTCCTTGCACAGCTCACACAAATCAAGCTTAGAATACCAACTTAATTTTAAGCATCCGATTTCAAACTCCTTCGCATTTACAGAGCATTTTAAAATTGTTAATTTTATATTTTGCTTTTTATGTGTACGTACTTTATGTAATTAATTAAAAATTAAGTACTATTAAATTAGTAAACAGTTGCGGACCCCCTGAATAGGCGTTGTTGACCCTCAGGGGTCTGCAGAGCACAGGTTAAGAACCGCAGTCTTGGAGGATAAGTGTAAAGCCTAGGATTCAGCACACAGGGTGCTGAAGGCCCCTGTGTGCTTATTACCCTAACACTCTCGTAGTATGTTGTAGTCTAGAAATAGGCAGTAGTGCTCACGAGATCACCTAGGTGCTTACCTGACTGCTCTTGTCTGACGAGATCTTGAGCCTATGTGGGGCACGCAATTGGAACTTATTCAAGAATCATGGAGGGTGAAGGGCTCAGAACCTTGTCACTTCTGCTCTTGCATTTGTGGGGCAGCAGCAGAAAGATAGATGTGCAGGCCCTGAGCCACATGGCTAGGGAGCTGCTGGCACAATATTGGGGCAGCATCGCTTTGCAGTACAATACAACAGAAAGCAGAATATTGATTGTGCATGACAGGTCATGCAGATCTTGCCAATGTAAGTATGTGAGGTACTTAAAGTGGTACAGAAGTGATTCTTTTGTGCATTATTGTCTCTTTTGGGGTCCTTCAGAAATATACTTTGAGCTCTTTCTTTGGCCATCAAATTGTATACACACCTGAACCGGCCCAGTGCTTCCAATGGGTTATATGCCAGAATATCATTGACAAAAATATCATCTGACTTAAATATTGAGTCCTAAATATCGTTTGCAAAAGTATTGTCCAGTTGGGTGTAGGTTTTATATTATTATCTCACATGATGTGTTATTTTTATAAGCGATTATTTTGTCAGACAATATGTGGTCCAAGATCTTCTTGTACTTCACCTTCTACAAAGTGAGGCTACGCAGGAACCTTATTGAATGGCACACAGTTACTAGAGGGGTTCTGATACAACTTTTTAGTATAACAATTTAAGATCTGCTGCGCATCGCCTTCTGCTTTCGCCCAGTCTCTCGTCACATAACTCACTGCAGCCTGTAAAGACGTGGTCCTTTCAATGTAATGGAGTGACCTAGCTGGTATGCTATATACAAATATCCACTGTAAAGCAACTAAAAATCTTTTTGAATCCGTAATACACCAAAGGCCTTCAAAAAAATGATCGAGGCAGTCACTGGCATCCATGACTTTCAGCTTTGTAGTTACATAAGTTGATTACCAGTCCCTCTCTCCATTCCATATGCTTAGGGTGAACTTCTTACAAATCCAATTGACTCCTCTTCCTTCCCTTTTGCACAGTGGCTCTCGCAGTTGTCAGAAACCCGAGATTGCAACAGAACTACAGTCTATTTTGGAGCAAGATAAGCAAGTGTAAAAGGTCTTTCCAGATTCACCCTCTTAACGTTCCAACAGCCATTCACTTTAAAAAGCATTATGGTAGGAGGCAAATTGGGGGGGGGCGTGGCTAAGCTCACCATGATGGCGGACGCGACTCCTTAGCGCTCCGCTCCACATCCCCTATTATCCGGATTTTATCCGATCATTAGAGGGACCTGGTGGCGATAGGCTGTGCCCACTGCCCTTAAGCACCCCGATGCAGCCTGTGTTTGTGGGAGGCGCGCTCCGATTGCTGCTGGAGTGCGATTTCCCTGCAGACGGCGGAGACCGCTAAAGAGGGCCTGCAGCCGAGCGGCGGGCGGCGTCCAGATGTACCGGTGCCTGCGGAACCTGGAGGCAAGGTGAGGCCGTCCTGGAGTTGGGGTTTGGCCCTCCAGAGTTGGGGTCCCGTATTGGTGGCCAGCCTCAACCCCTCCCAGCACCTCTCCCCCGAGGTGCGGGCCCGCCACGGTGCGGAAGCAGACGCATGGCGGGAGGCCTAGACCTATGCGGCCTGCAGCACTAGCGAGTGCGCGTTCTAGCGCGCTGCTGCCTGGCCCCGAAGAAGTGAAGGAGCCTGGGCCTCGCCTTCCTGCGATGTGAGGTGGCGGAGGTCCGCTTCTGACCTGAGCGACACCCTGGATTGCAGCAGTGCGGCAGCTGGCGGGCCTCCCCTAAGTAGGCCGGAGCCCTGCGCGACCCCGGAGGTACACGACTGCGTACCTGAGGGTGGCCCTGACCGACAACGGGGGCACATTGGATCTGTACCCACTAGCCAACGGGGGGTGGGGGTGCTGGAGGCCCCCCGTCGGATGTGGTGGACTTGTGGCCTGACCTGGGGTGGCGCGATGCGGGGGTGCCTCGCGACCCCCCGTTGAAGAGCTAAGCGGAAGGGGTCCTTCTCTGACTGCTCCTTTACCCCGAGAAGAGCCCCATAAGCAGAGGGACCGAGTATAAGCTGCCGCAATCAACGAGCTGCACCTACGCCGGGGATCCTGTCTGCCTGCTGATCTTTTGCTGGGACAGCCGGCTCCGGGTACCGCCCTGTGACGTGCCTGGCCTAACCCACGCTGCGCCTGGTTTGGAAGGGAATACCCCCCCTGTTTCATTTTCTGGAGACTGAGGGATGGACCCTGCGTGGCGGTCTGGTGGTGTCCTTGTGAGTGGCATGGCCCTGGGAGACTGGGGCTCTCCGGCTGACTCCCTGTGCATACAGAGGGGCTGAACCTGACCAGGCCCTGATCTTGAAGCCACGGGCGGCGCCTTGGGAACAGTGGCCCAGTCTGGGTGAACATTACGGTAACACATGTTCGAGATGGGCCGCCTGCGTTCTGTAGCCGGGGGGCCGCCTGTCCAGCTACAGATGGCCCAGTGGAAAAAACACCGGACACCTTGCCTAGCAAAGCTATGTCCCATAAACTGGATGCAGTTCTTGCCGCGATTGAGAAGCTGGGGACCTTCCTGGAGCAGACGCGCTCCTCCCTAGAGGGCAAGATAGACGCTGTGGTTATGGACCTCAACCTTCTACATGCCGACCACCTCAAACTTGTGGATAAAACCCGAGTGCTGGGAGATACCATAGACGAACTGGCCCAGAAGACACAGGAGGCGGGCGCCCAGTTGAAAGACCTACTGGCCCAAGTGTACACACTAGAGCACACAGCAGAGGACTCCGAGGACCTATCCATGCGTAACTACATTCGGGTCATTGGCCTGCTGGAGGGTGAGGAGGGGGCTGACCCCCCCCAGTTTTGTCAAGAGCTGGATCCGGGCTCTATTGCCCACTGGGAAGCTGACTCAACATTTTGCCGTGGAGTGTGCACATAAGGTCCCGACGAGACCTCCCCACACCGGGGGCTGAACCCCGACCATTTTTGTTCCGAGTACTGCACTACATGAACAGAGACACTATCCTGCAGGAGGCTCGCAAACTGCAGTCAAGTCAGGTTAAAAATAGCCAAGTCATGCTATTCCCGAACTACACGGCCGCAGTGCAGAAGCATCGACACTCCTTCCTGAAGGGGAAGTGACGACTGCGTCATCTGGAACTTAAATACTCCTCAGTATTTCCGGCGCGGCTCCGCATAGTCCCCAAAGGTAAAACGCATTTCTTCGACACCCCTATGGCTGCCTGTGAGTGGCTGGCCTCTGTGTTCCCTGGGTGCTCCAGCGCACCCCCTGAGGCACAAGGGGGGACTCAGCAGGGGGCGATGCGGGGAGACGCCGGAGAAGGGGGCACAGGGCATGGGAGAGTGGTTCGGGGCTCGGTCCCAATGTCGAACAAATGATACAAGACCGACGCAGACCGCTGCAGGCGGCAGCTGAAATCAGTGAGGCTCAAAGGGAGTCGATACCGGGGAAAAGCCTCCAGGAGTGGGGCAGCGACAAAGAATCGGCGGATGTCGCCTCCTCCTCCATGGACTCCATTACCCTGCCCGAGGTCACCCCGCAAACAGCAGATGATATTGCATGACATTATGTGAAAGGCCGGAAGGCCAGGGGCACCAGTCTGAACTTTGTGGGCATGCAAGTACCATTAATCTGTACTTAGTATTACTGAACAACTAACAATGTATCATTGCATGCATGAACAGTCATGTTATTTGGGGCATGTTAAGTCTTCACTTGTTTTGTGGGGCCTCCCTTTCACTCACATTCTCGTTAGGCTTTGCGGGAGCTGTGCGGACGGGGGGAGGGGGGGGGGTCTGCTGGGTCACTGGGCCCGCTTTTGACACTATGTCTGGGGGGATCCTTGCTCTTCTTTGCTTGGTTCTTGACGCAATTGCCACTTCACTCTATTAGCCATAAGTGGCTTTACGGATTGGTCTGTGGTTTGGACGGCTGCTTGTTGCAGACTCACCCCTATAGTATTTCTAGACTTGTTTTCAGTGTGTTATTGTTTACTATATTTAAGTTGCCACGACACGTCCCCACTGCTGTCCCTTGAGATCGCCCTCCGCGCGCTTCACACACCACCCCCCATCCGCAGTACAGGCGGGCCCCCGCGCCACAACCACCATATGCATATACCTCATTGTTGCTATGACACCATAACTGCCTACACCTGGAATGTCTGGGGCATCCACACTCCCGCTCGTAGATACTCAATCTATTCCTATTTGAAGAGGCACCAGGCCCAAATAGCCTTTTTGCAGGAGACACACCTCACCTCTACCGAAGTTGCCTGTTTGCAGAGGAGATGGTGCGGACAGTTATATGCCACAGGCTACCCGGCATTCGCCCGGGGGGGAGGGGTGCTAAACTGGGTTAAGCCAGGCTCCCCCTTTGCCGCGGAGGACACGATCATTGACCCTGAAGGCCGATACGTGCTGATTAAGGGCCGACTGGATGGCAGGCACATAGTATTGGGGTCCCTGTACACACCAAACACAGACCAGTCGTCTTTTCTCAACACCCTTACGGGCCAGCTTTCCAGCTGGCATGGGATGCCCTGGCTGCTGGGGGGGCGACTTTAACTGTGTGCTGGACACAGTGCTTGACCGTTCCTTCCCCCTGCTTCCTGGTGCTCCATCAGTGCTAGCAGCAAGAGCACTGAATACGTGGATGGCGCACTGGAATCTTGCGGATATCTGGTGTCAGCGCTATCCAGTGGATAAAGTGTATTCCTACTATTTGGGCTCCCATGGCCTCCATGTAAGGCTAGACAGAATGATCTGTACAAACGGCATATCCCTGGGGGTGACTGATACGGGATATATGGGTAGAACTCATTCTGACCATAACCCGCAGTACCTGCGGTTGTCCTGGGACATGGCCCCGTCTGCCATCCCCAGATGGCGTCTTCAACCCGAGACCCTGGAGGACCCACCATTTTGGGAGGCTTTGAGCTCCGCCATCGCTACTTACTTTAGCGAGAATGCGCACACAGCATCCTTGCGCCTTCTGGATTGGGACGCGTTTAAAGTGGTTGTACGGGGCCATTGCCTCTAAGCACATATGGGTATGCGAAAGTCCCTGGAGGCTGATCTTAAAAAAAATAGAGCATGGGCTGCTTCACTTAGAAACCCACGTGGCGGAATTCCCAGCAATTCAAACATGGCTCACGTCTAAAAGAGTGGACCTCACTTCCCTGCTGGAAAGACTGAGGTGCTTAAACTACAATTCGCACTCTGCCCGTACACACCGCAGCGGACCACGTGGGCCGCCTGTTGGACTGGCTTGTCCCTCAGGACGACGCCTGTTCGCCCATTGCCGCAATTCGCTCCCCATTGCCGCAATTCGCTCTCTGGCACCCTGGTGTATACTCAAGCCGAGATACTCCACGAATAAACACGTCATTATCAGGTGCTATACAAGTCCACAGCCGTGTCCTCCCCGGCAGAAATACAGCAGCACCGTACAACAATCAGACTCCCTCGCCTTACCCCTGAGCAAAGGCTAGATTTGGACGAACCGATATCCCCAGAAGAAATACATGCCGGTATCCGCGCTCTGGACATGGGAAGGACCCCCGGCCCGGATGGACTCCCTACAGAGTTTTACAAGGCCTACGCCACCCTTCTGGCACCTCAGTTGCAAACGGTGTATGACACCTTGCTCTCGGACTCCTGCCTCGCAACGGGAGGCGCTCTTGGTCTCTCTCCCTAAACCTGATAGGGACATAACAGAACTAGGGTCGTACAGACCGTTGGCAATGCTTAACACAGATTACAAAATCTTAGCCAGCATTATTGCAGCTAGGCTGGCTCCCTTGGTCCCTTCACTCATTCATCCTGATCAGAATGGCTTTGTGCCGGCCCATAACACCTCTCTCAATGTACGGCGGTGCTTTCGACTCCAAGAGTACGCACCTCAGGTCTGCCCTCAATCGGGCTGCCTCATCCTTGACCTGGAAAAAGCCTTTGACTCGCTGGAGTGGCCTTCCCTATTCTCGGTCTTTCGCCAGTACGGGTTTGGGGGACGGTTTATGCAGCTTATGCGGCTGTTATACACGGACCACCTTATTAGGGTCCGCATCAGACATCAAATATCTGAGCCTGGTCCATTTGGCAGGGGCACCAGGCAGGGCTGTCCGCTATCGCCTTTATTGTGTTCACTGGCGATGAAGCCTCTAGCGGTGGAACTGAGAAACGGGGGAGGGGACTGGGGAATTTGCAGTCCCCACGAATTTGCATGTTGTGTCTCTGTATGCAGACGACCTGTTATAACTGAGGGATGTCCACAACGTCCCCAGCACGGTTGCAGAGATCTTACTGCGGTTCGCCCGGCTGTCTGGGCTCGGGGTAAATTGGAGGAAGTCTTGCCTATATCCTTCCAATACTCGTACACAGGACCCGGGACTTATGGTCAACGGGGCACATACACAATGGCAACCGATGACCTTCCGGTATTTAGGAATCCGTATCTACCACTCCGTAGAGGACATCATAGATGGCAACCTTACCAGGGCAATAACGTCCATCAGATCTCGGATGAAGTTCTGCCTATCATGGGTCACAATGCGATTTTAAAAATGATAGTATTGCCCAGGATGTTATACTACTTCGCCAACTGGCCAGTATATATCCGAGCGAAAACGTTTCGTGAATTAGAACAATGGATCAGGGAGTTCATCTGGAACGGAGGGGGACACAGAGTGATGTTACGAAAATTGTATGCGCCGGTGGAGCAGGGTGGGTTGGCCGTCCCCAACTTGGAGCTCTGTTACCTAGCCGCCCAATTACAGTGGGTGTCGAAATGACTAGCAGGCCTGTTGCTAGAAGACACAGCGACGCTACTACCGGCATGGACGCTGATCAACATACATCATCTATTCCACCCCGTGACTAGAGTGCCCACACCACAGCCTGGGCTGTTAGCTCTGGCCCATTGCTGCTATAGGCGCAGTCTGTATCTTACTCAGGAGACGACCCCATACGCGCTGTCGCTGCTCTTGCTTGGCGGTCCGAGGGACAGGGTGGTCACAACAGGGGTGGAGCTGATGCCATGGCACGCGGCGGGGATACAAACGATGGGTGATTTATTTGAGGATGGAGCGTTGCTGATGTACGAGGGGTTATCCCACGGTTCGGACATTCCACTGGGCCAGTTCCTACTATGCAACTCACTGGTAGCCTCGCTGACGCAGGCCTGGGGAGGCCTAGACACCGAACCCCGGCCCTATCTGGTTATACAATATCTGCATGTGATGGGGATGGGCAGCCATATAATACACTGGTTGACTGAGGCACTGCTAGCGCACTCGAGGGACCCGCTCACCTCCCTGCGGGGCAAGTGGGAAACAAACAGAGGGAGTCCCTGGGTAGATACAGACTGGGACAAGGTTTTGGCGAGCGCTACACAAATTCCACGGAACGTCAGGTTCCGACTTATACAATGCTACATCATTCATAGGGCGCATCTCTCCCCTGATGATTTAAATAGGTACTTCCAGTTGAGCTCCGCGGCCTGTCCCCGATGCGGCCTGGTGGGTGACGGCATCCTGCATATGCGGTGGTCATGCAACGCTCTGCTACAATACTGACGGGAAGTAACGTCCTGTCTAGCCACATGTACAGAACGAGCGGAACTGCACACTTGGGAGAAATGTATACTGGGATTGTTTCCTAGATCCAAGAAACGCAAAGTAACTTCCAGATTTCTGGACTTGGGGCTGATCACAGCTAACGGTTTATCACCCATCCCGATCACACTGCGTGGAAACAGTCTCTCCTGGTATGGGCACAAGCGGAAAGTGTAGCGCTTAACAGAGAAGACGCACTGGGGCTTAGAAAATCTCATATTGCAAAACACTGGAATTCCATGCTGGGGGCCTTGCAGCATATCACTCACCCAGAGGCTGAGGACTCCGCAACCGGGGACACGGGGCCGGAATATAGATGGGTGTGCTGGGGCCCCTTGCAGGTAATCGCTCTTTAGGTGAAGGGATGGGGGGCACCTCACGGAGGGTGGATGGCCGGGTACGGAGGGGGCGACACAGTAGGTGATTAAGAAAGGACTAGGCAACTCTGCAAAGTTACGTTTGTTTTGTTTAACAATGTAATGTCTCTGGTATATGACCACACGGGTACTTTGGCACTGGACAAGTTAATCCAATCTAAGACCCACAAACTGCATTTTATCTATCAAGGGTCCGACATGAGGCTTAGGATTCTGCAATATATGACAGCTATTTTACAATAGACAAATGCTTTGCTAGGAATCAACCGGATTCACATATATGTAAAATGTCTATATTTTGATCATTGTTGACTACCGTTAATGTCAATAAATATTTATTTTTTTATTATTATCCTACCAATGTATGTATGATAATTCACAAAATGCCAATAAAGAGATACAAAAAAAATGGTTGTAGGCAAATTACCTGCTCATTACCTGTAAAAGAAAGCTGTCTAACCTGCAAACACACTGTCAAATGAGACAATGCTACAGAATTAGAAAGATGTCTCTCTATATGTTGTATACTTAACCATTATCATATGTCTGAAATGCCTTGGCGAGACTATTATGTAGTGGGCAGTCAACTATATATGTAAATGAGTCTCCACCAGCAGAGCCCCCCACCTACCTCAAAATAACGGTGCTAGCAGTGGGTGTAGGTTTTTAGGGACCCAATCACAGAATCTAAGACCTAAAGATTGATTGTAGAGGCATATTCATGACAGAAGGGGAAAGGGAGACTATTATTTAACAAGTCAGGACACAGAGGTGTTTTGAGCATGGATGACAGCTTCATGAGTCCTGGCAAATGATGTCCCATCTTCTCTTCTTTGTCTGAAGAGATGCAGAGACGTTAATATTCTTTCATCACCCATTCGCACAGTTCTCTTTGAGGCACTTAGGAGATATCTGTCTGACTGTCCCAGCTCCTGTGCCCATCAACAGGCACTGATCTGGTGTGCCTGACTACACTCAAGCCCATCTGGGCTTCTAGATTCACCACAGTGCACTGCCTCCTCAGTTTGCAGTAATAATTGTTTGATCTAGGACTGACCTAACCCTTCATCATCTGCTTTAACAAATTACAGACATGGCATGTGACTACTCTTGCCGTGTCCCTGCCAGCATATGAGAAGCCTTGACCAGACAGTTGACTGACTGAGCCTGTGGTAATAGGGCCCTTCAGAAGAATCAACCTAGTGTGTTACTGTTTGTGATCCACCCTTAGCAACCTTCAGAGACAAATAGCAGACGTTGCAACGCAGAGCTTTACCCCACCTGGTGCAGTTACTCCGCAGACTGCAGTTTCAATAACATATGGAAGGCAGCCCTATAAGATTATATTGGCAAAATTACATAAGATCCAACTGCACTTTGAGCGGCTACGAAGGCAGGACATTCCAAGCATGATTTCTGTTTTTGGTGCTTTTTCAAATCTAATTTAGATGTTAGGAACTCGCCTAAGGACATCCACTAGGAATAGTTCGCTTGGCGATTCAGATACTTTGAGAACCAAAGATAAAACTACTGCCCTGACTCCCTCCACATTGAGGGTGATCATCTCCACTTTTCTTATATTGTCTCCTCCATTTTCTAGCAGTCCAAAGTAGGTAAAGGCCTGCCGTACTCCTACTTAGTATGTTGTTACTACAGTATTTATAAAAAATATTTGATGGAACCCAAAACCAAACCATTGTGTACCTGCTCTCTTTACATCCATTTCTTTAGATTTAACTCTTGAGCCTCACCTGTATCCTTTTAGGGCTGTGGAAGGAAAAATTCCTGAAATTAAATTCAAAATGGTAATAATAGTTCCTCACTATGTTCAGGGACTTTTATTTTTAGGGATTACACCCGAAATATGATCATATTTAATTATCTTAATTGCTAAGGTGACTTACATCTGATCCATTGAGTATGTACCAATATCTCTACATGCTTTTACTGATACCACCTTGGGCAAAATTTGCATTTGCGGCCCAGCTGGTCCTGGTGAAGGTGTACCGTGAAATGTACACAGGGGCTGAAACATTTCCACAGATATCATAAGACCAGGGCCACTGGAATTATGGGGCACATCGTTTAATTAAAAACTACTATGCAGAATATTATTATGTACCTGTCTTCTTGGAGACATATTAGTTTTCAAGCCATGGGACCATTGGACAGAGGGTGTACCATATTTGTGTTTCTTCTAAAGTGTAAGTGCCATTTTGAAATAACTGCTGTTACGAGGATTTGTGTTGATGTATTGACTTTAGAAAACCCATAACAACGAATTAATCATTCTGTCCATCCTGTTTGAGTTACATTTCAGTGTTTAAGGTCTCTGTTTCTTGCTGCTGACAATAGCCCTTCCCCCATTCCATTAAAGAGGGATGTTTGCACTTTATAGGCAACATTGTCATTTCTTTAAGTGGTTAATTACAGCAAACAGCTAACAGTGCCCAGGTAACTATTGTAAAGTGCCATACAGAGCAACTCTTGTGTTGGAATTTTAAAAACTTTTGATTTGTTTGAGTTTGAAACAAATTTTGTGTAAAATATTTTTACTATGCTGAAGATTTGGCGGCAGGGCTGGTCTCCAACCACTATCTAAATCGGAAGGCGCACAAGTAACCTCAAAGTGCATCAGATTTTCAGGCAGCGCCATAAACTTTGGAACATCCCCTTTTGCGAATCTGAGAGCTCCTGGTTATGTGTGTGTGGGCCAGATGTTGTTGTTTGATGGTAACTTTTGGCTATGCCGGTGCATCCCACCATGGGAAGAGCTGAGGTTAGCACTCATGCACATCTACCTTCTATTCTACAGATGGCGAGCGGCTGGCCGAGGGGACGGATGCAGGAAGGAGAATGGCTGGAGTCCACGCCTCATCACTCCAAAGGAGACCTGAGGACTCCAGTGAGAGCCGTGAGGAGGAGCAGATGGTAAGTTTCCTTTTCTATTTTTTATTATTAACTGATAGAAAAGCATCCCAAGAGCAGTGTCTGGTATTTTATAAGACTTTGTAGTGATGTTGTGTGTAAATGGGAAACCGGTTTCAATTTCTATATGTTCAAAACTTTTAATTAAAAATAAAAAAAAATGTTTAGATGTATATTATTTGCATTTGTTTGTGAAATGTCTGTCCTGGTACAAAAGGGACAAGAATCTCTATCATAATCACCTTGGAAGCCTGAGTACCTGCATGCATTCCCTCGATACAACCTCATGATTTGTTTGCCTCTGCGTCTTGGTAGTCCTCCCGCTTAAGTTACTTTTCTTCTAAAGAAGGTGCATGTTGCACGTTGCTTAGGTTTCTTGGTGAGCTGCTTTGATGGGTAAATGGGGAGTTAGGGTAATTTTATTTTGCTTGTTTTTACTGACTTTTTACATAAACTTGGCTGGTGCTACGTTGGTGTTTTTGAGTTCTGCGTGCTGCATTGGTCTTGGAAACGTTTTGTTCATTCTGAAGGGGTAGATTAGTATACGTTATTATTATTGTCAATATAAACGATTATTAGGCTTATACCATGCACAGCAGATTAAAACACACAGGTGTGCAATATATAATGAAATTACAATTGCATCAATATAACACAGACCCTTACATTCGTATGCTATAACTTTAATCACTGCTGATAGTTAAAAAGTGAGACCATGAATTTGACAACACTAGTACAGTCCTCAATGGTATTGCTTTGTATAGTTACCAAGTATGTTGACTCAACCATAAGTAAAAGTACATATTAGAAGTACATATTAAGCATTGAACTTTCATAGAAACTAATCTGGGACAAATGCAAAGGAAATGCTTTAAAGATTCTTGACCCAGCCCACTAAAAAGATAAGTAGGCTTGAACGCTATCAGGATCCTACTCTGTCATCTTTTTGTTGGAGTGAGGGCAACTGTAGTGTAGGTATTTATTTCAGATGTTCTTAGTTGTAGGAACCTTAAATATCTATGCAGAGCTAAACTAGCACAATTTGTAGCTAGAATAGCACCTAATTTAATCTTCAGCGGTGACCTGAAAGCTCAATTGAAGTTATGGGTCTTAATAATGTGTTTCGCTATCATTTTTAATTCATGAAAGGACATGTTTTCATGAGCTCCTAATGGAGCAAGATTGTAATCAAAGGGTAACTTAGTTACAAACTCAAAATTTCTTCATGGTTGTTTATCAAATTCTCTTCCCATAGACACGTTTCCCCAACCCCCATTCTCATGTAGATTGAAAAAGTACAGAAGAACCATTAATCTCTCAAATTAACAAGGATGTTATCCCAAATTCTAGGCTTTAAATTTCTTGAATGGTATATTGCAGTACTTTAAAGAAGTGGGGTTAAAAACTTTTAGGATCACAGAGTAGGAGATTATATTGTATTTTAAATAGAATTGTTTGACACCGGCATTGGCTTTTTGGGTTTTATTTTTGAGAGACGCGAATTGCGGTAACCACAATAACGTTAATCCTGGATAATCATTAAGTTCTGTTCGCTCCAAGTGAGTGAATGCCTTCAACATTCCAATAAAACCTGTGAGACAATTTACCAAAAGTTATCATTTTAGTTTTGGTTAAATTCATCTCTAAACCATTTTCTCTGCAATACAAAGAAACAAACGTCAGTGACCATTATAACCCAATAGGGGTCTTATCTTACACAATTAAGTCACCAGCATCTAACATTGGTATTTTCCTACTTCCCAATTTTGGAGGACACCAATGTAAAATATGAAAATGAGAAACTAGATTTGACAGGTAGATATTAAATAGAGTAGGCGTAAAAATGCAACCCTGTCCAACTCATGACTCGGTCGGAAACCGACTTGCGAACTCTGATCTGGTGTTAATTTTTACTTTCCAAATGAATAATTTTTAAAGCAAGTGCAAAAACATTACGTCAATGTGTAGGGCTTGCATCTTTGCCCACCATCTCTTCCTGTTGACCCTAAAAAATGTCCCTGATTGACCTCCCTAAGGATAATCCTATTCAGAGACATAAGCCAGTCACAAGTACTGTGACTGGCTCGAAATCCCACATGTGCATGATAAGGATCTGTTCTCTAGACGTAGCCTGTCTTGAAACAAGTTTAATAAGTATTTAGCAAAAACATTTACCTCAATGTCCAGCTTTTCAATCAGCCAATAGTTTTTAGCCTCACTTTTAACCCCTGGTTTATGTATTGGGATTAATATACCACCCGACCAAGCAGTAGGAAAAGCTCTGCTTAATAGCATGTAGTCAAACAAGATTTTTAACTGCGCAGAAAGGAACGTTCCACTTAAGGATAAAGGCTAATAAGCCCAGTGGCCCTGGAGCTTTGGAAGTATTTATGGAGTTGATCAGGGACTAGGGGCCACATGTATCAAGCATTTTTGTGTTTGCAAATGGGCAGATTCGCATGTATCAAACCCTATTTTGCGATTCAGTAACCTGTTACCAAATCGCAAAATGGGTTTGCGATTCGCTATTTGGAAGGGGCGTCTTTAGGGTGTCCCTTCCGAATAGTGAATCCTAATGGTATGTGTGAATGTTTTGTGACCTTGAATCCAGTCGCAAAACATTCACATTTTACCACCTACTTCAAGGTAACCCATTCGCAAATGGGAAGGGGTCCCTAAGGGATCCCTTCCCCTTTGGGAATGGCAGCGAAAACCTTTTTCTGAGCAGGCAGTGGTCCCACAGAACACTGTCTGCTCTTAAAAAAGGAAAAGAAAACTTTTCATTTTTCTTCTTTAAATGCACCTCATTTTCCTTTAAGGAAAGCGGGCTGTATTAAAAAAAAAATGTTTGCTTTATTTGAAAGCAATCACGGACATGGTGGTCTGCTGACCCCAGCAGGCCACCATCCCCGTGATTTTTGCGATTCCTAGGGGGTCGCAAATTGTGACCTACCTCATTACTATTCAAGAGGTAGGTCATTTGTGACCCCTTAGGAATCGCATACATGCCGTTTTGCGATTTCCTAATTGCGAATCGCAAGTATTTCAATTAGGAAATCGCAAAACGGTTCCTACATACATCTGGCCCTAGATCTCTGCTGTTGGGATAGTTATCCCACCCGCTTAAGAACAAGGAAGCACACTGATACGTTCTGGAGTAGGAGTACCCCCAATAAATCTGAAATTGAAGTTTGTCATTCCTGATCACCTATCTCAATATCCGGGAGTTTTTTTTTTTTTTTTAATGCTAATTCCGATCCAGATTTCTCCATCCAAAAAGCTTCAGCATTATTCCTTTCCCCATTTTGCCAGTAAATGTACCTGTTTATGTTCTAGATAATCTTTTTGTCTTTATCACCGTGGCTTTGTTTTTTCCCCCGCTGCTAATAGACTAGCTTCATATCTCGCAGAATTAGGCGGAGTACAGAGCGTAGTTATTCTCGCCTGTTTGACACTTGGTATTAAACCAAGGCTGGGGTCGCCACAGCTGATTGTTCAGATTTTACATACCCCGTTGGATAACAACACCAGTGACCCCGGTGGCCATTTTTTCCGAGGTATAATGTACCCACCATCTCAGTACCTACTGACATCATCAACCACATGTCCTGAGTTGGATAGCATAATTGTAGATGAGGCCTCCACAGGGCCATCCAAACTCTTACATCTATATGGGTGGTTATATTAGTATTCATACTGGGGCAACTAGCTGCCTGATTACTAGTTTCCACCTACCTGAGACTACCACCTGAGGTGTCCCCCAGCGCCCACCGGTTCTGTGGGACAACGATGATCTTGTTGTGGTCCAAATCCGCACTCTAAGATGGCCGCCGTAGGATTCTTACAAACTATCCATTCTTCCATCATGGCGGCCATATTAGCTTCCCCCTATGGGAGGTTAGCGCTCTAGTGATTGGACGCTGGCTATTGGACACTCCGATCGACTGCCGGGGCCCGGGACTACATCTCTGACACAAACGTGGCGAGAGGTACCTCCTGGCCCCGGCAGCGTTTCGGTAGGTCATCCGCCATCCCTGCGGTTCCCATTACGTGAGTACTACCCTCTGCTCTTATGTGGAACCCACGAGGGCCGAACTGCCGACCCTACACTTGGAGGTGAGTTCGCGTGAGTTAATTTCCGTGATAGCAGACACGTGCTGAACCACTGGGGAGCCCTCCTCCACCAGGACCCGTTTTACAGCACAGGCACGCGGTCCGCTCCCCGGCATCTCCCTTCACCGTGTTCTCACTAACGGGTGGGACATGGTGCGGCTTGGATGCGGGGGTGAGATGGGTGTCTCTACTTGGGCCTGGGGGGGCTGGCCCCCTTCTAAGCACAGCGTCTCCCTGACTAGACGCGTATTTAACCAACCCACTCACTGCTTGTGAGAGCCTACTCTGCTGTCCTTGTGGAGTTACATTTCGACGTATCTCAGGTGTGTGATTAATTCACGTTATCTGCACCATTTTCAACCCTCATTGCTTCCTTTAGGACACTGGTAATCCCAGGTGTCTTGACCTGCCGGGTGTTGATGGGGCAAGTCACTAACAGTTTTTAGGTGAGTTTATTGTTCGCAAGATACGTCAGCTACCAATTTTAATTCAGGATACTTTCTCCCAGTTGTTTTTTATCACTTTAACATATCTTTTCATGCACACGCCATAACTTTATGACGCTAGTTTAGAAACACTAGGATTTCACTATGTGGGGCGCACCATGATTTGCTTGTAAATTACATGGTGATATCCACAAGGGAGAGTGGTGTTGAAGAAGTGATTACAGACTATTGCTACTGTTTAACCATGTTGTTTGTATCTCAATAGGTTGGCCTTCGCATCTACGGGTACTATATCTTTAGGTGCACTGTGTGGTATATCAAGGTTAGCAAACCAGAACACCACCTTTAGTGTAGATAGACAATCTCTATGAGGTCCTGAAGAATTGCCGCTAGATCATTCTGACACATAGGCAAGAAACATGTTGACCACATGAAGCTGAGCGCAACATCCTGACACATTACATCAGGAAGTCGCCACACTATATTTTTTAATCCGGTTGGCAGCCAGGTTCATTAAAATTATTTTGTCTGGACTTCCATTTCCTGTTTTATCCCCGCACTGTCTACTGACCCTCACTTTTGCACATCTACACTTGTTGGTCCCTTATACCCACAGCACCATACGTCAAGGAATAAAAGATCTCCGCCAAAGAGCCCCTCATAGGGTGCCCGTCAGGTATAGCAGCGCTGACCTGACGAGGAGCATGCCCTATGATGAAGCATGACATCCAGCTGGCTGGGTGTGTGAGGGCCCTAATTCCGAAAGGAGGGATTCCCCATTCCCTCCTTTCCTAAGGGACAACCTGTCGCCTCTTCTGACTTCTCTCCCCCTTTGCCTTCATAGGAACTGCATACCTTTTTTGGTTTTGAGATTAAACAAAGGCTGGCATAAAGAACTCCAAGCAGTGTGACAAAATAACATCATGCAGAAGTCTATCTGAAGCTACAGCTGGAGTATGAACGGTACTTTATAGTTGCTTCCAGTCATGGAGCACATCCAAGTCTTCAATAAAACACTCTCCCTTAACCCTGCTGACAAACCAGCATAAGGTTTTAGCTAAATTTGCTATTTGATCAAGTACTTATTACTCTTCTTGTAATTGTACCCTCCATATCTATTACTTCAGCTGCTTACTTATTGCCTGAAGAGAGATATTTTCTTGTTGCTGCCTGCTCACTAGCTGGTACTAGGGTGCATGATGTCTTGTTGCTTCTCGTAGCTTATGTCGCTCCATCACTGGAAATGCAGGCCTGTCTTCGTCAGGGTTAGGACCTTTTTATTGTTTTTAACCCTAAGGAGTGTCATGAATTTGTTGACTAGAAATTTAACACAAGTGAATAGTTTTGTGTCATGCAATGCATCTGTCCAGATTTATATGCTTTGAAAACTTCCCAGCTGGTAGGCTGGAGCTTGAAAGGCCTACAAGAAGCTAAGCAGTTTAGGGCATCAAGCAACTGATTCAAAGCATGGGTCGAACATTCCGTGGTAAGTTGAGCAGCGTGAACTAATGTTCCGAGGAAACTAAGCTGCCGTAATGATTTTTGTTGCAACAGCCCCTTATTCCTTACCACTCATCCATTTAGCCGTGCTCCTCACAACAGGCACTTCGTCTTGATCCCAGTCACACCTGTCTTCTTATGCTAATTCTCCTAAGGATCCACAAACACTGCAGTTCAATTTAAAAGGTTCTCTTTGAAATACACTTTGTGCCAACATGAAGGCATAGAAGGCACTAACCTGCTAAACACCTCCCATCACATGCAGGAATATCAGGAATTACATATGGAAGAGAGCCCTGAATACCTGGTTGATAAATAACCTTAAAAGCACAACTTCCTGTGAATCCAGCGACCACGTTCACAATCCCGATCCCGGCGCACTCCTTTGAGGATCCAATAAGGCCCTAAGCTCCAAGTGGAGGTTTACTTGAATCATCCTGACCATGTTTCCCGGTACTTTGTTAGCCATTCTGTGGTCTCTTAGCACACATACTTTACTCACAAGGAATCCTACCATCAGGTAACCTAAAGAAGCATCAAGGAAAGAAAGGGGGTAACCTGTTTTAGGTAGCTGTTAAGCTAATGAATTATCTCAAACTTAAATTGCTTCAAATTTCTTTGAACATATATCAGCCTCCACTTAACCTGTAACAATCTAAAATTAACACATAGGAATGGCCTGAGACCTTCCTCCTATTAATGTAGCCCAGCTCCATATGCTGATTTTATCATACGGAGCAGCTTTCAGAAAGTGTGATGTCAGAACTCCATTACTGATTCTGTATCTATCTTATCCATTGGCAAAGCAATTTTGTCTACAGAGTGCTCTACCAATACTGGACTTTTTATGGGGCTGAAGATCAGCTCATTATTTAGTTAAATGGCATCATTCGCAGACAATAATAATTCACCATTTAATTTGGGGGGGGAAAACAAACAACTCGTGATATTATCTTTGAAATGCTGCCCATGGAAATCTTATGCTACCTTCGACTTGGGCCCCAAACATACTGACAACTCTTTAGGTGTTCACTGATTCTTGTACATGGCTTTATGGAGTGAGATACTCTAGATGTATTCCATCAACAAACGGATGGAGGAGTTACTCCATGGAAAGGTGTGGTGGTTAGTGAGTGTAAACTGATGCCCCTTTTTCCTCCCTATGCTATGGCATATGTAACAGGCTCTTGTGTGCGTGTATATATATATAAGATATATATATATATGGCGTAATTTCCACCTGGGAGTGCATCCCACCTAGAGGCAACTCTTTTTGTATTATATTATATATATATATATATATATATATATATATATATATATATATATATATAATCCTCGTTTAAAAGATCCTTTATCATCACTTTGTGGACGTGTAACTGAGTTGGCTGTGCCAACTATTTTTAAGAACTGTTTTGATCCCGGTTTCTGTTTTGATGTACCTCTAGCTTCTTCTTTCCCGCATATGACTCCTCATGAGCAGTGGCGGATGGTGACATTTGAAAGTGGCGAGGCATAAAACAATTGTCGTACTGCACTGCGGCGAGCGAGCACAGTGAGCGACCCTGAACCACCTACAGGGGGTTCGGGGGGTTCTCCCCCCCCCCCAAGAAAATTTTGAAAAAAGAGTGGGCAAATGGTGCATTTTCAAGCAAATTTGAGAAAGCAGGAAGGTGTCAACCACTCTGAGGTCAGATGACCCAGACAATGGGTATTAGGGAGAACCGTGGAGCACAGCACAGGTGTCTACACTGCACAGAGCCACACCCTGCCTGTTAGGCACAAGACACAGCTCTGCAGAAACTGCATGCGCCGGCCCCTCATAGTTGCAGACCTTAGCAGTTTGGCGCGAAATGCCTAGCCTTTGTTTTAAAATGACACTCAGAGACCAATATAACGAAATATTATAATTGTTCCACAATATGGTGCTTTATGTGAAAAAAGCGCTTCTATTTTATAGATTGCTACATTTGTTTTAACAAATTATGAGCAAATTCAAGTGAATGCACATGATATCTATCAAAGCGTTTCCATATGTAGTTGTAAATGTATCTGTAGCTTTGGGTACAGCATTCTGGACTGGGGTGTATTAAAGGAAACATCCCCACTCACCCCAGACACGACAAGGTGTGTGATCAAGATATTAAAGGGCTGCCCGACCTTAAAGGTACCGCCTCTGTATGATCGCATGATGAGCACAAGTGGTTCTGGCTTGGTTCAACCTAGCGCCAAGACACCCTCGCACTTAAGAAATAAATGTAACATACCGTAACGCCGCATCTTTTTAGGACACATCGGTGCTTGAAATGGAAAAATAGAAGTGCAGGTACTCTGTACAGAGACCTGCTTGTTTCTGAGAAGTGTCGGTACTCTCCATTTTAAAGTATTACGTCTCTCTTGAGAAGTGCCGGTACCCTCCCTCTCAAAATAAAAAAGTGCCGGCACTCTGTACCGTGCAGTACCGGCCCATTTAAAGCACTGGCCGGCACATTACCTCAAGCCTGCAGGGTCCATCCATGCTGCGCTGGCTCGGTGCTTGCTGGGGAGCTTCTCAGCGCGAACTGTCTGCTCTTAGCACAGGCTCTCTCTCCCTCCGCTTCTCAAAGACCAGGAAACGAGCAGCATCCACGGTGCTGGCCCTCTGGGCGGGATGCACAACTGCTGGGTCCTGAGCTCAGGAGGAGGCCTCTGCCGTGAGAGGGGCTGTGAGTGTGTGGGAAGCAAAGGAACACCACTGGTGCCTAGAGCACACACCCAGCACTTTACAAACGGCATGGAAGAATTATCCACACACCTCTCTCTAAACATGTAAACTCAATATTCATGGGAAAAATGCGTAAACGCGGTTACAGCACGAGAGAGCATTTAAAAAACGTTCGTTTTAAAATAATGTGTTTTCCAACCTTACGGTAAATTACTTGTCTGCCTCTAAACCAGACCTTCTTTTCCTGTGTGGAGCGTGGCCGACGGCACAACCAACGAGTCAACGAGCTGTTTTCGTATGCAGCTCGGGGACCACGGATGACTAATAACAAAAACACCGAGCACAATCATATAATAATTTACATTAGAGTGCCGCTGTGTCCTTCTAGTGCCATGTAAACACCACACCAAGGATAATGAGGCGGAAGCCAAACACTGTTGTGCTACTCGCATATGAATGAGCAGGTATGCCAGTCGCGGCCGGCAAAACGGGCGGGTGGGTTCGCGCGCGCGGGGGGAGGGGGGAGTGGCGCGGGCACGGTATATATAAAATTAAAAACTTACCTTCCTCCGCGACCGCATCACGCGCCGCCGCCTCAGCTCCTGCTGCTCGAGTCCTGCCGCGTTTTAGGCAGCCTCCCTCCTCCTGCTCCCCTAAGCCAATCACAACGCTGCAATGGCAGCGTTGTGATTGGTGTGGCGCAGCGGAGAGCTCCCCAGCCGGGCGCCAGTAGGGAGGCCATTTTCTCTATGTAGGCTGCATGCAGCCTACATAGAGAAAATGGAAAGTGCGCATGACTGCTTTGGTCGGCCCTGGGGCCGACCAAACAGTAAGGGCCCATAACATTGGGCAAGCCACTCCCCCTCCTCCCCCCCTGCCCTAGAGCAGGACCGCCCACCCGCCCGCCCACAACCAGACACTTCTGCTTTCTCGCAGTGCAAGAAGCAGAAACATAAAATGGTAGTTTTACCATTTTATGTTTCTGCCTTCTCGCACTGCGAGAAAGCAGAAGTGTCTGGTAGGGCCGACCAAACAGTCAGGGCCCATAACATTGGGCAAGCCACTCCCCTCCCCCCCCCCCTGCCCTCGAGCAGGACCGCCCACCCGCCCAACACAACCAGACACTTCTGCTTTCTCGCAGTGCGAGAAGCAGAAACATAAAATGGTAGTTTTACCATTTTATGTTTCTGCCTTCTCGCACTGCGAGAAAGCAGTGAGGCGACGCCCCCACGCCCCAATGGAGGAGCCACCACTGCTCATGAGTCCTGGCCCCCGCTGCATAAAACTTCATAATAAATGAAAATTCAAGACTGGAGAGGCTACCCTGTCCCTGAAATGTGGAGGCGATTAATGCCCCAAGTGTACTGCTTGTGCTATCCCTCCTGTGTTTCACTGGAAGGAAAGAACATACATGCACATATGCAGGGCCTCTGCTTTGTATTGAGAATTAAGAAGCTAAACTTCAAGCAATATATCCAAGAGTAACATAACTCTTTGTTGTGGGGACCAGAGCTTAAACATTGGACAGGATCAGTAGCCCAAAATCCTAAATTTGGTACCCTATCCAGGGAATAAATGACATTCTCACGCTCATAAAAAGACCAACTCAATACACATAGACATGAATAAAGGGGAATTTTACGTTCTTCTCATTATATTTACACCCTAATTGTATCTCACTGAGAAATAGCAATTGTGGGCTGTAGGTAGGTCTCACCTCACAAAGCCCTTTCTGGAGAGGCCCCATATAGGCTCCCTCCTAACCTAATTGCTACTAGCTCTCCACTCCACTCCACTCCTAGGTAGATGGGTCACCTCAAGGATCAGAAGAAAAACATTGTGAACAGATAGACTTGCACATTCTGAACACTCTTTGGATGTCTGGCACCCCTCTGTGTCTCCTGGCTAGTGATACTCACACAACACACATGTTGACAGCTCCCCAACAGTATTTCATCCACCCACTTGTTTCTAGGGGAAACAAAGTTATCACACTCAGTCTAGGCCGTGCTCTATGCACTGCTACTTATGGACCAACAGGAACCATTTATCACAGAGACTCACACTCTCCTAATAAAGACATCGTCCATTCATTCTGTCAGGGACTCTTCTATTTGTGTTGCTTCCATTTTTGTGGTGAGCAGAAAGTGGTTCATGCGCCCTAGCAAACATCTTGCAGGCAGGAGAGTATCATAAAGGGGTGGCAGGCTGCACTAGCAGCCCGAAGATGTGATTAATAGGTCTTATGGAGAAAATCATCTTCTTGAAAGTCCTGGTAATCTCTAGTTTGTAGTCCAAGGCAACCCCAGAGCATGTACTTCTACAAGTATTAATAAAAAATCGGTATATGTGACTGAAGATGGAGGACAAAGCAAGAATTCGACCTCACAAATTAATGACTTGTGCCCGAATATGAGAAAATGTAAAGTCCCTAACTTCTCATTGCATATTTGGCAAATGTATTCATCCCAGATTGTCAGGTAATACTCTTTGCCCAAAATATCAGAGAAAGCTTAAGAACGCCCACACACCTCCGCAAATATGAAAACAACCAAAAAGACCAACTTATCATATAATTTCCTAAAGAAATCTTAACTTGTAGACAGATTAACAGCAACAAACTCTGATTTAGAATGTGTAAATCTGGATGAATCTTATGATCTATTCTTTTACTGACTGATAAGTGAAAATTGGGCAGTGGACTTGGAGAATTAATTCCAAACTATTTATGACTGTACAACCAGTGTGGTTTTACTTTATTCATTGGTGGTTCAGAACATCTAGATTCTCATCTCTCCTCAGGGCAGACAACAAACTAATGTAAAGGACAAAGCAAGGAAGCAAGGTACAACTTACTGCACCACCCAGTATAGTCAGTCACTCCTAAGTCACAAATGATATACTGCCCACCTCAAACGGCCAGCTGCCATATGGCCATAAATAAAATACAAGTTTAACAGAAAGATAAGAGGCATTAATAATCTTAAGAGACGTTCAAATTGCAATGATATTCAATCCACTGTTTTCAGTGTGAGCCAAAAATTCTTTATTTCATTTTCTTTACAATCAAGTGGGCACAGCCAATGCGTTTCGCCATGATATCATATAGGATCTGGACTAAGGATCTTATGTAAATAGATTTTGTAATATAATAATTTTTTCTCGTATTTG
Organism: Calotriton arnoldi; assembly: GCA_963921515.1. Classification (NCBI taxonomy): domain Eukaryota; kingdom Metazoa; phylum Chordata; class Amphibia; order Caudata; family Salamandridae; genus Calotriton; species Calotriton arnoldi. Next base: position 2,151,392 of record CAWUFW010000270.1, read on the forward strand.
TTTAAGAATATGATGTCACATGAATTTGCTCCTTCGTGTCTTTCACCCTTTTTTCACTGTTGGTTTTCCTTTAATTTGGTTTCTGTACTATGTCTGGTATATTTAGAAATAGCGTGTTATGTTCAAGTATGTACATATCGTTGTAATGTATTCTGGTTTTAAATAGGTATACACATGTATATTTTTGTATATGCTTGCAGCCCTGAAGAAGCCCTTATAGGGCGAAACGCGTTGGATGTGCCCACTTGATTGTGAAGAAAATGAAATGAAGAATTTTCTGCTCACACTGAAAACAGTGGATTGAATATCATTGCAATTTGAACGTCTCTTAAGATTATATTACCTCTCATCTTTCTGTTAAACAAACTAATGTATAAGGATGGATTTGTGAGCTAGTACAAGGGGCTAACCCCAAACCGCGCAGTGATGGTCTTCTGATCAGTCAGACAGGCCTTTGATCCCTAATCGGGAAAATGTCACTCAGCCATGGCCACAGACCCACTCCTAGAAATAAATAGGGGTGCTCTGGCGCCCTGTCTCAAACATCGAGGTTGGTATCCCTGTTAGTGATGACATACTATGTTTTGTCCACTTAACTGCCTCACAGGCATCCTGTGAATGTTGGCTGACAAATCCTCCAGCCCGACAAGCCTCACCAGGGGCTTTAGAGATGGTCAAAGGCCAGCGGGACCGCCAGGAATCTATTCATGGCCTGTCCAGCCTTTTGTTCTTTGGGCTGAAGCATGACATATTGTTTCTCCTTGAGTTGCGCCTCCTAGGTTGAGACCGTTGCCTCTGACTGGCAAAAAGTATCACGCCCTGCTTTAACATGCCCTCATCATTCATACACAGCTACACACTTGCCTGCACACAACCATTCAACCTCTTGCGGGGCGTTGTCGTTCAGACATCAATGTAACCCATTGGGTCAGCAGGTACACCCTTGCTGTCACTCAAGAGGCTGCATTGTCAGTGGCGGCTGTCACAGATCAATACTGGTGTGGCGGGCAACGGTGGTGCGGGAGGGGGCTGGCGGGAAGCACGCAGGGGGAGCGAGTGGGGGGGGATTATTAATAATTTTAAAAAATTTACCTGATGCTGCCAGCAGCCTCGCGCTCCTCTGCTGCCCATTCCTGGTCTCAGCCATTCCTGGGACAGCATTATGGACTCCCCATCCAATACCCGCGTGTTAGACCTGGTACCATTGGCGTGAGTCTCCCTTCCACTTTTCCCTGATTGCCTCCTCTGTTTTTGATCTGTTTGCTGGTTTTAGATGCTTTGGGCACTGTGCCACTGCTATTTAGTGCCACAGTGCAAGTGCTCCCTATGTTAAATTGATGTATTGATTAGTGACTCCATGATTGGATCATTTGATTTACTTGTCAGACCCTAGTATAGTGCACCAGGTGTGCCCAGGGCCTGTAAATCAAATGCTGCTGGTGGGCTTGCAGCACTGGTTGTGCCACCCACAGAAGCGGCTTGTAAAGTGTGCCTCAGGCCTGCCATTGCAGAGCCTGTGTGCAGTCTGTGACTGGCATGTCGACTTGGCAAGTGCACCCACTTGCCAGTCCCTAAACCTTCCCATATCTTCATATCAGACACCCCTAAGGTAGGCCCAAGGGCAGGGTGCATTGTAAGTATAAGGTAGGACATGCCCTGGTGTGTGTGGCATGTCCTAATAGTGAATTACAGCCCTTTTCGTTTTTCACTATTGCAAGGCTACCTGTCCCCATAGGCCAGAATGGGCAGTTTGATTATAACATCTTATAATCCTAACTGACCCAGGGAACATGGTAGAAATTCGAGTTTAGTATGCCTGAACTCAGAATGATAAAATACATCTTTTAGTAAAGTTAGTTTTAACATTCTGTGTTTGAAAATACCACTTTTAGAAAGTAGGTAGTTTCTTGCCTAACTGTCCAAGCCTGCCTCTGCTAGGTTGTGTATTGTGTGTCTGGGTTTGTGAGTGACAGGGGCTGGGGGATTCCAGGAGACAGGGTGAGTCGGCACAGGGCTGAATAGACCTATCTGCATGTAGAGTGGGGAGTTGCACCTGGGTCTGAATAGGGCTGTGCCTGCCTTACACAATACTGGCTCCACCTCCTGTGGTGCGTCTGATGTCCCTGGCCCACCCTGCCAAAGGAAAGAAGGAGTCCTGTAAACAAAGTGCTCCAGGACTGCACAGAACTGGTTTGGACTTGGTACAGGCCCCTCTGCCTTCAGAGGACAAAGGATTTTGCAGTATAAATATGGGGACCCAGACCCCAAGACTTTAGATCACTTCTGGAACAACAAGACGAACCTCTGCCAAGGAGAAGAACCAAGGAAGCTGTAGGCGTTGGACTGCCCCCCTGCCAGTGTGCGTGTTGCTGGGTTGGCCTACAGTGGTGTCTTCAGTGCCAAGGAGAGGAGAAGGAACTTTCAAAGAACTTTCATCATCTTGCAGAATATTACTCCAAGGGCTTGATTTGAGCTTGCCTCCTGACCGAAGTCTCAGGGATACCAGACTTCACCCCCTTCTGTTTGCCTGCATCTGGAACTTGCTGTTCTAGCTGCTACAGAAGGAATTCTGCAACACCGACGCCGGTGAGCGACGCCGTCATCTGCATCGAAGCCGTGAGCGCTGCTCCGACTTGCAACGTAGACCCGACGCCGGCCGCCGGGCCACATCGACGCCAGCGAACGACATCGTAAGCCTGCCATAGCCGTGAGCGCTGCTCCGACTTGCGACGCCGGCCCGACGCTTGCTGCTGTGCCGCATCGACTCCGAAGCCGACATCATTGCGGAGCCGATCCTCGACGTGGGTGGTCAAGAATTCATCGACATCGTGACATCGTACGGAACCGTGGTTTCGGCGCCATCGTGACGTCACCCCCTTTCCGGTCAGGAACCGACGCCTCCCCTGCCTGCGCAAGCATCCAGGTCCTGACGCATCATCTCCCCCGAAGCAAGGAACCGACGCCGCAACGCGCCTACGACGCCGCATCTCCCCGACGCCGTGAGCTGTCTTTGTTTTCGCTTTTCCAAGGTACTGTTCTTTGTGGGTCTGTTTTGACTCCGGGCCCGACGCCGCGCACCTCGCGGTCGGCGCTGTACTTTGGGATTTCTTTGACCTTGACGTCGTGATAACTCCAGTTGGGGTTATCTGTTGCTAAAGACTGTTTTTAAGTAAATAACCTATTTTTGAACTATTTCTACCATCTTGAAGAATTATTATTGATTACAGTATTGTGGATTTTTGTCGTTTATGGTCTTGTGATAAGTCTATATAAAGAATACTTATTTTTATAATACAACCTGTGTGGTGTCCATCTGTAGTGTTGTCACTGTATAACTGTAAGTGTTCACAAATGCTTTACACACTGCCTCTGAGATAAGCCTGTCTGCTCGTGCCAAGCTACCAAGGGGGTGAGCAGGGGTTATCCAGTACTGTAACTCCCTTGCCCTGACGTAGAAGCAAGGGTCCCTATTTGGTCAAAGGTACCTACCTCTGCCAACTAGAGACCCCCAGTTCTAACATTGGTGGTCACCGGTGAGGATTTGGACCTGCATTTGTGACTCATATACAGTAATTGGTGTACACTACTAGTGAGTGTAGACCAAATGCGACCACATACTTTTTGGTAGAATTTTTTTTCCTTGGACTGTTATTTTTCCTGAGAACTGCCAATTCTTACTACCATGAGTAGACCAGCATCTGTTGCATCTATGGATCTAGATTTTGAGGAAGAGCGGTTGGAAACCTACACTTTGAAACAGCTCAAGCATCTCTGCAAGAAATTGAAAGTTGCTACACCAGGCATTTCCAAAAAGGATGACTACCAAAAGGCGCTGAGGGCCTGGGTAGAAGCAAGAAATGCCCCTGAGTTGGTGGTGGAGCCAGCTGGGGATGCAGATGGGCAACTGGATAGGCCAGAGTTTCCAGCCAGGGGAGGGGTACCGTCCCCACCTGGCAGTAGCATCTCTTCCAAAGACCTGTCCCCCAGAGAGTTGGAAGACAGGGAGAGAAATAGGGCGCACAAACTGGAGATGGCTAAGCTTAAGATGGAGGGTCAGAGGGAAATAGAGAATAACAAGTTGTCCTTGGAGAGAGAGAGAGAATGAGAATGGAGCATGAGAGGATGTTGAGGGAGTTAGAGATCAAGGCGAAGGGTCTAGAGATCAATCCCTCTGGTGGCAGCGCACCATCTGTGCCTTCAGAATGCAGGGTATATATCCCCAAAGATGTCATCAAAGATTTCCATAAGCATGAGGATATGGGGCAGTGGTTTGCAGCCTATGAGATAACAATGTTGGCCCACCGGGTCCCTGAGAAGGATTGGGGAGCTGGGTTGTGGGGCCGCTTTGTGAGTGAGGGGAGGGATACTTTGTTAGACCTACCCAGTGAAAATAGGATGTCTTATGCCCACATGAAGGAAGCCCTGATGAGAAGGTATGGTTTGACCCCAGAACTCTATAGACAGAGGTTCAGGAATTGTAAGAAACTGGAGGCAACCACTTGGGTAGAATATGTATCTTTCTTTTGCAGAGCTATGGATGGTTGGGTGAAGGGTAGCAAAGTGGATACTTTTGAAGCGCTCTATGATTTGTTTGCATGGGAGCACTTGTCTACTAATTGTTTTCCAGAGCTACGCCAGCACCTTATTGATAGCAAGTTAACTAACCCTAGGAAGCTTGCTGAGGAGGCGGACCGCTGGGTCAGTACCAGGGTCCACAAGGGTCATGTGGGAGATTCTGCCAAAGGTGGGCAGGGTCCCCAGCAGAAGAGTGGGGGGGACAAAGGTAAACCGAGGGAGTTCCAGAAAGGGCCCCAAAGTAATTCCCAAGGGAACCAAGGGAAGGGTTCCCAGCCTCCCCCTGAGAAGATTCAAGAGGCCCCGACAGGTAAACCTGTTCAGAGGGGCCCCTACAAGTGCTTTACGTGTGGTCAAGTGGGCCACCGTTGGTATGATGCACAGTGTCCCATGAAGGATTCCAAAGCACCACCCCGTGCACCACCCCGTCAGTTGGCGAGTGTAGCCCTGGGAGGGGAGGAGATGGGTGCCCCAGGTGGGTGGGGTCCTGCAGAAATGTCCCTTGTCTCTTTAGGAGAATTTAAGATGGTCCCTAAGACCCAGCTGCCTGATAACACTAAGAAATACAGGCAGTGGGTGACCATCAATGGCCATAGGGTGGAGGCTCTGAGGGACACCGGGGCTAGTGTGACAGCTGTCAATTGCCGGTTGGTGTCCAAGGAGCAGGTTATCCCTCATGCATTCTTCCCTGTAGTTGCAGCGGACAACTCGCAGAGCCAGTGTGAGGTGGCTCAAGTTCCCTTTGAGTGGGGGGGTCTCAGGTACTCTCCAAGTTGCTGTGAGGCCAGCCATGCCTGTGGATTGTCTGTTGGGCAATGATTTAGAGAGCTCCCCTTGGGCTAAGGTGGAGAAGAAGTCTCATTTGGAGATGTTGGGTCTGCCTGAGTGGGCGTGTGTGACCACTCGGTCTATGGCAGCCAGTAAGGGTGTTCAAGAGATCGTGGAGCCTGAAAGTATGGCTCAGGAACCTGCCTTAAAGAGAAGAGGTAGGGGGCGCGGGAGACCAGCCCCCATTGTTCCCACGGTCCAGGAGGAGGCAGACCTTGAGGGAGATGCCCTGGAACCTACAGGGGAGCAAGTTGCTGAACTGGGGGACCTGCCTGAGCTGACCCATTGGCAGCAAGATGGAGAACCCTCCAGGGAGGAGTTTTGTGCAGGACAGAGGAAGTGCCCTTCTCTTGAGGGCTTGCGGCAACAGGCCACAGCCCAGGCAGCAGGTGATCAGTCTGGATCACATTGGATCTACTGGGAGAACGACCTCCTGTATAGCGAGCCTAAGGTTGCTGAGCCCGGGTCAGCCCGTGTGCTGGTGGTACCCCAGCGCTACAGAGCCTTCCTACTGGGTTTGGCTCATGATGTACCTTTAGCTGGACATCTGGGTCAGAACAAGACCTTTGAAAGGCTTGTCTCCCACTTTCATTGGCCCCAGATGCGGAAGAGTTCACACACTCATTGTAGGACTTGTCAAACTTGCCAGGCAAGTGGAAAAAGTGGAAGGAAGCACAAGGCTCCTCTCCAACCTTTCCCTGTAGTCAGTACCCCCTTTGAACGGGTGGGCATTGACATTGTGGGGCCACTGGGCCCCAAGACAGCCATGGGCAACAGGTTTATCCTGGTCTTGGTGGACCATGCTACCCGGAAGCCATCCCGCTCAGGACAGTGACGGCCCCCGTGGTGGGACGTGCACAGATGGGGTTTTCTCCCGTGTGGGGTTCCCCAGAGAGGTGGTGTCAGACCGTGGTACAAACTTCATATCCAACTATATGAAGTCCCTGTGGCAGGAGTGCGGTGTTACTTAAAAGTTCACCACTCCTTACCACCCCCAAGGTAATGGGCTGGTTTAGAGATTCAACCGGACCCTCAAAGGCATGATAATGGGTCTTGAGGAACCTATGAGGCGTAAGTGGGACGTCCTCTTACCATGCCTTCTGTTTGCTTACTGTGAGGTGCCTCAGAAGTCCTTAGGGTTCAGTCCCTTTGAACTGCTCTATGGTCACCCGGTAAGAGGACCTTTGAGTCTGGTCAAGGCAGGCTGGGAGCAATCTCCCAGGAAACCTCCCCAGGATGTATACAGTTACATGCTGGCCTTCAGGAACCAGACCAGGCGATTCAGGCAACTCGCTGAGGCGAATCTGGAAGCCAGCCAGGAAGAGATGAAGCGGTGGTACGATCAGAATGCCACTCTGATTGAGCTTCAACCTGGACAGAAAGTTTGGGTCATGGCCCCTGTAGAGCCTTGTGCGCTCCAGGACAGGTGGACCGGACCATTTGAGGTGGTGGAGCGCAAGAGTGATGTCACCTACCTGGTGAACTTGCAATCTCCAAGGAACCCTTTGCGGGTCCTGCATGTTAACCGCCTGAAGCCCCACTTAGAAAGGTCCGAAGTGGGCATGCTCCTAGCGACAGATGATGGAATGGAGGAGGAGACTGAGCCTCTTCCTGACCTCCTGTCTGCAACAGAGCAAGATGGGTCAGTGGATGGAGTCAGCCTCTCTGCCACACTGACCCCTGATCAGCAGCAAGATTGTCGCCAACTGTTGGGACAATTCTCTGATTTGTTTTCCCTGATTCCTGGTGTCACTGAGTGGTGCGTCCATGATGTGGACACTGGGGACAGTCCTCCTGTGAAGCACAAGGCTTACAGAGTGACTGACTAGGTCAGAGCTTACATCAAGGAGGAAGTCTCCAAGATGTTTGACTTAGGGGTGATTGAGTCCTCTCACAGTCCTTGGGCCAGCCCAGTGGTCTTGGTACCAAAGGCTGCCGCGCCTGGTGCCACACCCGAACTCCGGTTCTGTGTGGCCTACCGAGGACTCAATTCAGTCACCAGGACTGACGCGCACCCCATCCCCAGAGCTGATGAGCTCATTGATCGGTTAGGGGCTGCACGGTACCTCAGCACGTTTGATTTGACGTCTGGGTACTGGCAGATCGCCTTAACTGATGGGGCCAAAGAGAGGTCAGCATTCTCCACACCAGATGGGCACTACCAATTCCGGGTTATTCCCTTTGGGATGAAGAATGCCCCTGCCACCTTTCAGAGGTTGGTCAACCAGGTGTTGGCTGGACTGGAGGATTTCAGTGCCACCTACCTGGATGACATTGCGGTGTTCAGCACCAGTTGGGAAGAACATCTGTGCCACCTCTGGGAAATGTTGATGGCACTGCGAAAGGCAGGCCTCACGATCAAGGTGAGTAAGTGCCAGATCGGGCAGGGTTCCGTGGTGTACTTGGGGCACCAGGTACGGAGCGGCCACGTGGTGCCCCTACAACCCAAGATTGATACCATCCTGGCATGGGAACCCCCAAAGACTCAGACACAGGTGAGAGCCTTTTTAGGACTCACGGGGTACTACAGGAGGTTTGTCAAGGGGTATGGCAACATTGTTGCACCCTTGACTGAGCTGACTTCCAGGAAGCAGCCCAAGAAAGTGAACTGGACTGACACCTGTCAGAAAGCTTTTGACGCCCTGAAGACTGCCATGTGTACAGCACCCGTACTTCAGACGCCCAACTTCTCAAAGGAGTTCATTGTTCAAACAGACGCTTCAGAGCATGGTGTGGGGGCTGTTCTATCACAGATTAATGAGGAGGGCCTAGACCAACCTGTAGCCTTCATCAGTAGGAGGTTACTTCCACGGGAACAGAGGTGGAGTGCAATTGAGCGTGAGGCATTTGCTGTGGTCTGGGCACTGAAGAAGTTGAGACCATACCTGTTTGGGACTCACTTCCGGGTTCAGACAGACCACAGGCCCCTCAGATGGCTGATGCAGATGAGGGGTGAGAACCCAAAGTTGTTGAGGTGGTCCATTTCCCTACAGGGGATGGACTTTACGGTGGAACACCGCCCTGGTACAGAACACGCCAATGCTGATGGTCTGTCCAGATTTTTCCGCCTTAGTGATGAGAACTCCCAAGAGGAAGGGTAGTTCTCCCCACATTTCAGCTGGAGGGGACACGTGTTAGTCCTGGTACCATTGGCGTGAATCTCCCTTCCACTTTTCCCTGATTGACTCCTCTGTTTTTGATCTGTTTGCTGGTTTTAGATGCTTTGGGCACTGTGCCACTGCTATTCAGTGCCACAGTGCAAGTGCTCCCTATGTTAAATTGATGTATTGATTAGTGACTCCATGATTGGATCATTTGATTTACTTGTCAGACCCTAGTATAGTGCACCAGGTGTGCCCAGGACCTGTAAATCAAATGCTGCTGGTGGGCTTGCAGCACTGGTTGTGCCACCCACAGAAGCGGCTTGTAAAGTGTGCCTCAGGCCTGCCATTGCAGAGCCTGTGTGCAGTCTGTGACTGCCATGTCGACTTGGCAAGTGCACCCACTTGCCAGTCCTTAAACCTTCCCTTATCTTCATATCAGACACCCCTAAGGTAGGCCCAAGGGCAGGGTGCATTGTAAGTATAAGGTAGGATATGCCCTGGTGTGTGTGGCATGTCCTAATAGTGAATTACAGCCATTTTCGTTTTTCACTATTGCAAGGCTACCTGTCCCCATAGGCCAGAATGGGCAGTTTGATTATAACATCTTATAATCCTAACTGACCCAGGAAACATGGTAGAAATTTGAGTTTAGTATGCCTGAACTCAGAATGATAAAATACTTCTTTTAGTAAAGTTGGTTTTAACATTGTGTTTGAAAATACCACTTTTAGAAAGTAGGTAGTTTCTTGCCTAACTGTCCAAGCCTGCCTCTGCTAGGTTGTGTATTGTGTGTCTGGGTTTGTGAGTGACAGGGGCTGGGGGATTCCAGGAGACAGGGTGAGTCGGCACAGGGCTGAATAGACCTATCTGCATGTAGAGTGGGGAGTTGCACCTGGGTCTGAATAGGGCTGTGCCTGCCTTACACAATACTGGCTCCACCTCCTGTGGTGCGTCTGATGTCCCTGGCCCACCCTGCCAAAGGAAAGAAGGAGTCCTGTAAACAAAGTGCTCCAAGTCTGCACAGAACTGGTTTGGACTTGGTACAGGCCCCTCTGCCTTCAGAGGACAAAGGATTTTGCAGTATAAATATGGGGACCCAGACCCCAAGACTTTAGATCACTTCTGGAACTACAAGACAAACCTCTGCTAAGGAGAAGAACCAAGGAAGCTGTAGGAGTTGGACTGCCCCCCTGCCAGTGTGCTGTGTTGCTGGCTTGGCCTACAGTGGTGTCTTCAATGCCAAGGAGAGGAGAAGGAACTTTCAAAGAACTTACATCATCTTGCAGAATATTACTCCAAGGGCTTGATTTGAGCTTGCCTCCTGACCGAAGTCTCATTGATACTAGACTTCACCCCCTTCTGTTTGCCTGCATCTGTAACTTGCTGTTCTAGCTGCTACAGAAGGAATTCTGCAACACCGATGCCGTTGAGCGACGCCGTCGTCTGCATCGAAGCCGTGAGCGATGCTCCGACTTGCAAGGTAGACCCGACGCCGGCCGCCGGGCCACATCGACGCCAGCGATCGACATCGTAAGCCTGCCATAGCCGTGAGCGCCGCTCTGACTTGCGAAGCCGGCCCGACGCCTGCTGCTGTGCCGCATCGACTCCGAAGCCGACATCATCGCGGAGCCGATCCTCGACGTGGGTGGTCAAGAATCCATCGACATCGTGACATCGTACGGAACCGTGGTTTCGGCGCCATCGTGACGTCACCCCCTCTCCGGTCAGGAACCGACGCCTCCCCTGCCTGCGCAAGCATCCAGGTCCTGACGCATCATCTCCGACGAAGCAAGGAACCGACGCCGCAACGCGCCAACGACGCCGCATCTCCCCGACGCCGTGAGCTGTCTTTGTTTTCGCTTTTCCAAGGTACTGTTCTTTGTGGGTCTGTTTTGACTCCGGGCCCGACGCCGCGCACCTCGCGGTCGGCGCCGTACTTTGGGATTTCTTTGACCTTGACGTCGTGATAACTCCAGTTGGGGTTATCTGTTGCTAAAGACTGTTTTTAAGTGAATAACCTATTTTTGAACTATTTCTACCATCTTGAAAAATTCATATTGATTACAGTATTGTGGATTTTTGTCGTTTATGGTCTTGTGATAAGTCTATATAAAGAATACTTATTTTTATAATACAACCTGTGTGGTGTCCATCTGTAGTGTTGTCACTGTATTACTGCATGTGTTCACAAATGCTTTACACACTGCCTCCGAGATAAGCCTGTCTGCTCGTGCCAAGCTACCAAGGGGGTGAGCAGGGGTTATCCAGTACTGTAACTCCCTTGCCCTGACGTAGAAGCAAGGGTCCCTATTTGGTCAAAGGTACCTACCTCTGCCAACTAGAGACCCCCAGTTCTAACACTGCGCTGCTCTCAAGCATGAGAGTAGCGCGGGGATTGGCCTGAGCGGGATGGATTAACGCTCGCTCAGACACAGGGGAGTCTGTGCTGTTTCTCCAACGCGGCTGTGTAATACATCTTGGTTGGAGAAACCGAAGTGCGCATGTCAGTTTGTCCGGCTAAAGACGGCCGGCCAAACTGACAGTCGCACTTAAGAGTGCACATCTACCACTCCTCCTACCTCCCATGGTCCTTCCCAGCCCGCCCCTCCTTGCACAAGCTGGCTCAAGCAGCAGCTGAAAAATGAAACTATAAAATATAATTTTATTTTTCAGCTGCTGGCTCATAGCCAGTGGAGCGACGCTCCTGCGCCATTGCGGAGGAGCCGCCCCTGTACATTGTCCCCCTATCTTCATGACACACTCGCCTTAGCGCCCCTTAGAGATCTTGCAGGAACGTCTACCTCCCACAGCCATGCACGAACATGAGAAATGGTTCTGTACATGCTTTCGTTCTTATCTGTAGAAAAGGGGTCCCTACTAAAGAAAAGATAAAGGTGTTGTCATAAAAAGCGCAATTGAAGTTAAGCAGCTAATTCCTGCATATCATCTTGACAGCTAAGCACATAAGCAATAGGTTAGTTGCAAATGTTTAACTTGAACAAATGTCAGATTTGAATTGGGCCCGAGAGTTAAGAGTCTTGTTCACAAGAAGATTGTTGCTTCACTCCATGGACATCTGTTTTTTGTGACTTTGGGATATTGCTAACCAGATGTAAGGTATATCCCTTATGCCTCTTGTAAAAAGTATTTGCGCTAATGTAAACCTTTCTTAAAGCAAAGCGACTCCTGCATCCTTAGAGTGGGCTTTAATGTTGATGCTGCTTTTGGGTGATCGATGTTTGAAATGGGATCTAGGATTTTCATTAGATTCACACTGTCGAACCCTCTGTGAAGCTTGAAATATAAGAGCCTTGCTAGTTGGGCTTCATCGCTTCTTCCGATTTGCCAATCATGGACCGTATTACAAGTGGCGCTCACTGTCTCTCTTTGCGCCTCAGTTCACCTTCAAGTTTGTGAGCTGGCACCTACAGGGACAGTGCGCCCTATTACAGAAAATGCCCTGCCCCCAGGGAAGATGCAAACTTGTAGCAAGCCGTTCACTGCACATGCCTGCAGGGGGATGGATCTCTGTCACCCCTTTGAAGTGTCGGCGGGTGCTGTCTGCACTGTGAAAGATTACGTGGCAGCTTCAAGCCACTTCTCCTTTCAGTAGTGCACTGCCCCCAGGGAAGTTGTGAGTTTGCAGCTGACCTTTGGGGCAGTGCATTGATTTTAATAGGATGCACTGTCCCTGTTTGCGCCTGGCACATCTGTTTAAAGGTGCCCCCTCACCACGGTGCACTCCTTTATATAATACAGGCTCTGGCGGCCTCTTTGCCTCTGTGCCTGCATCTATAATACAGCATGGAGGCAAAGTATTTCCTTCTTCTGCATGGGGTCATGCTTCCATGTAAATGAGAGAATGACGCTTCAGGATAGCGCCGGCCACAAGCATCTGCTGCCTCAAGGAAGCAGAAAATGGGCGCACAGGTGTGCTGCGCCCCTGGAGCACTGTACATTTTATAGACCCAAAACATTATCCCAATAGGTCGAGCTTTTATTTGCGTGCAAGCTCTAAGGTTCATACATACAACTTGGAATTTCTCGAAGTTAATGCATGAACTTTAAACAAAACAAGTTAGAAACAGTGAGCATGGATTTCCCCTAAAGTTGATGTATTAACTTGGAGAAATTCTGAGTTATGTTTGTACTTTAGGCACTTCCCATGTGAGAAAACAGACACTCAGCCCATCATGATACAGCCCCAGGCAGCTTGTTTATGATTAGGGCTCCTGGTTTTATGGTATTTATTTTTTTGACATTTTCGTCTGTATTTATCCATATTTATTTTTTGCTAATTTTATTTGCATTTATCCATATTTATTTTGGGTTTTGTGGAAAAATGAAGCTGAAATTAGTATATTTCCACATTTATTTAACTGGTAAATATGCACTCATGTTTGAATGCCTACTAGGTTTCAATGCTGTAAACACCCGCAGAAGATAAATCAATGCACTTATAAGAAAATACGCAAATTTCAGTATCAACCTTGTTCATATCTACTGCTGTTAAAGCCTCTTTACTAAAAGTCCTTTCTTTTTTAGCCCCTTACCTAACAATCCACACAGCAATTGTCATGGCAGACAATATTTAGAATTACTCAAAAAGCAACGCAATTTTCGTTTTTATACACATTTAAAAATAAATACAGACCAGAAAATAAATGTTTTCTGTCTGTATTTATCTGCAAAAATTAGTAAAAACAGAAAACAGGGAGCCTTATTTATGATTACAAAATCAAAACGTGAAAGTGAGCCTCTGATCAGAACAAAATAGAAGGTGCTAAATTGATCTTGTCATTTACTTTCAATATATAACACTAATTGTGGATAATTCAGACTTTTGAAGGACATAGATCAAAATCAGAACATCGCCAACCAAATTCTTGGGTAATTTAAATCATATTAACACGTGCTGAGTACAGTTCTGAATATAGCTTGTAGGAAAAAACATTCTTATTTCTCATAGCGCCCTAAACATCACAGAATGTGAAGGAACAAAATTCCTCCAGTGGTTAAAGTTCCATTTTCTCGTTTTCCATGCTACAGCACTTGGTTGCAATCAATGTATTATCTTTGGGCATTGCCAGATATAAAATTCTGAACTATTGAAACATAACTTTGTTGGCATTGAGTGTGTTGTTAATCATTTAAGAATGTTAATAAAAAATCTATTTTCATAAAGCTAAACCCTTTTAGATTCAAATGTGCTTCAAGATTCCCCTGTCTCATTACTGAGCAGCAGAATGCCTGTGTGTGTGTATAGAACCATTCGGGCCACATGCTGGCATTGTAAAGCATCATGTTGTGCTGTGTGACACTGCTATTCTTACAGAAGTAACAGACAATGCCCACAGTCATTTACCTCTTCCCTGCAGCTCTATATCCATGCAGAGTTTGTGGCTTCGCAAATATTCACACAGAGGCGTAGCCCCTTTTTTTTTTTCTTCAATGATTTTCAGATCTTGTGTTCTTCCTACTTGATCTTGCTCCCAGGGTCTGGTTCCCTTATTTTGATGATGCTCACAGACCCCTGGTTCCCGTTGGATGATGCTCACAGAGCCTTGGTTTCATCTATTGAATGTTACTCACAGAGCTTTGTTTCCACATCCTGCATGTTGTTCACAAACCCTTAATTTTCCCCTCTGGAAGTTCTTCACAGACCTTTGGTTTCTTGTATTGGATGTTGCTTACAGACCTTTGTTTCCACATCCTGCATGTTGTTCACAAACACTTCATTTTCCCCTTTGGAAAATGTTCACAGACCTTTGGTTTCTTGTACTGGATGTTGCTCATGGACCGTTGGTCCCCTATATTGGGTGTTGCTCACAGTTCTCAGATTCTCAAGATGCAACCACTCCTGGAGATCTGAGATGGCTGGCTCATGGTCCTAGAACCCGACCCTCAAGCGATGTATCAACTTACATTGTCTGGGACAGCGTTGTTGGGAGTCTTTGCTACCAAGAATGGCCATGTAAGACGTCCATAGAAGAGCGACTCCTGCTGCTGCTAGGGGCCCTCACATTGCCTGGCTGATTGAATATATAAAGCTGCACCGATGCACATTTGTCTTGAGGGGCCTGCCCGTGATAATAGTACCCCGCATTTTTTGCTGCCAGTTTAGTGTCATTGAGGTCCTGAGAACGTGTCCTCTGAACAGGGAATAGGGCTGCCATCTTGAGTGATACTGATCCTCTTAAGAAGACTAGAGCGATTAATGTCCATACACCCCAACACAATAACCTGAGTCTGAGCCTTTGTTTACAGCAGTACATTGTGAAAAAGAAAGAAAGAATCATGCCTAAATCAAGTAAAACACAAGAGTTGTTTTAAGTCGTATAGGCATTTAAGTATGGTTCTATGTTAGAGCGCTTCTTCTTTCCTTGAAGAGTTCCTCTGCATGTCTGTCTATCTCTGTGTTCAACGCTTCCCCATGACGCTGTGTGCAGCAGGCTCCGAAGAGAGCTATTACTAAGTGAAGACGCAGGCTGTATTATTAGAAACCATGAGCCGTGTCTGGTGGGCCTGGAGTCGGAGGCCAGCCCGGAGGGGATTCTGCTGCCTCTGGTGGGCCCCGGTGTGGTGGCTGCAGAGCCGGTCGTGCTCACGTCTCAAGTCGGACTGCTCCTTTGGGAGGACCACTGAAATGAGGATGCTGCTGCTATTCGCATGGCTGTGGGCTCGACACACTTGCACTTGCCCTATGTATAAATTGCAGATTTCAACAACAACAAAAGCATTTCTTGTGCACACATCAAACGTTGCATATAGACCTGAAGGTGGAAATTGTTACTTTGAAAAAAGTAACTGATAACCTTTCCCCTCTTGATTAGGTTATTAGTACATGAGAAAGTGAGAACTATGCAGGGATGCTATTAATAGTCTCGATGGCTTAGAATATGTTTTAGTAGAACAAACAATAATAAGTTAAAAATAGAATTATTCATTCTTTGTCATGAAAACATGTTTTTCAAGTTTATGCCGTGTCCTCTGTGCATAAGAGTTTCCAAAGCCGCAGCCACTTTAATAGGATACTTGACAGTCGAATCCAAACCGTTTTGCATTTCTTTATACGGTCTGATGACTTTTTGACAGGGTATGTGACTGCTAGATTGTATATGTTTTGCACAAATAATTTTACTATTTATTTTAAAGCGGACAAGGTGGTTCCCGGGATCCAGTTGTTGATTTTCCCAGATCGCCACGTACTGCCACAATGGTAGCTGGTGCCATACAACATTTGAATAACAGGACAGTATTGGTAAATGTTATTATGCTTTCATGCAAGGCAAAAGTATTAACTGGTGACAAATAACATTTTTAATATGATATGTTGAATGAGTACCGTTAAGATCAGAATCAAACAATTATTCTCAATCAATAGCGCCAAGAGGCCCCTCAGGGTGTGCATAACCTTTACAAATATGCCTATTATGTTCTAGTTTTCACTGTTAGTGAGCCGTTTGCATCCTAAAGCACTGCGATTCCGTTTGTACCATCACCTCTATGCGTGTTGAAATGACACGTGGGCTAGGTAATATCACAGAATGGACTGCATACTTTTCATCATGTAATATGCTACATTGGTGTTTCTTGCCGTCTAATTCCAGTGGGCCTGTGTATAAGCAACAATGAAGCCCCTCAAGTTCCCTCTTTCTAGACTCGCTTATAAAACCTAGCACTAAGAGGGCCATACATGATCCCATATTCTGCGAGTGTGGGAGCTGGTGTGGGGTGGCAGCGGAAGGAGGGGGAGTCTTGCAGATTCTGTGATGCTCGTCCAGAAAACACTGTTTTAATCGTTCATTTGCAAAAGCACAGGCATTAGCAAGCAAGCAGTAACAGACACAGCTCCCTTCTAGGTCACTATCTTCTATAACTAAGAAAAACATATAAGTGATGGGTAAAATGCTTGAATTAATGTAAGTCACGGGTTTACGGTGGGCTACATTTTAGTCCATCGTTTTTAGGTCTCGCGCCTAGCGTTGCAGTGCGCAGCGCGAGACCTCTAGAAAGGGCTTCAGAAAGCTAACCACACGCTCGTGCGTGTGGTTTTGCTTTCCGTGGCTGCCATTGGCTTTCGCGTGCTTTTTAAAAAAAAATCCAGCACGCCATTGGGCAAAGGCGGGCGCATGTCCCGCCTTTGTTCCGCCCATTCCCGTCGGTGGCCAGCACGCGCAGCAGCGCGCGTTCGCCTCGCTGCCGCGCTCCCTCCCCCCGCTCCTCTGTGGTGCGTGCACCACTGGTTAAACTTTTACAGCCAATACAGAGTTCGAGCCTGCCGACTTGTTTATTTCAGTGTCTGCTGACACGGGTTATTTCACTTCCTGCCACGGCGTTCCCTTCAGTGTACCGACACCTTTACGTCAGGGCCAGCAATCACTAAATATACGTTTTAATATGTTGGATTGCTCGCTGTGCAATTTCTAAAGGGCACTTCTGGAGCTGTTCTTAAAACTCCGTGAGAAGTGAAGCTGAAAATCCATCGCCTGCTGGTGCACCGCGTGTTAATGGCCACTGCCCCTCACTTCTCAAACAATATATCTCACTCCTCCGCGTTTACTGAATTTCTATTCTTATACAGCTTCAAGTTACTCAGCAGAGTTCTGGCCCGGATAATAATATGAATTTTGTAGCGCTTGCCCCTAGCGCTCTAAAAAAAGGGTGTTAGTATCAACAAATTTAAAGCGTTAACATTGAAAATATCTGCACGAAACTCCGTATAGTCAAATGTTTTGTTACAACCAGGCTCTATTTAAAAAAAAGAAATTAAAAGGACTACTCCGAGTTCAAGAGATAGAGTCTCAGAATGAGTAAACATCACACGAGTGCGGAACAATTGTATCAAAAAAGCCGTTGAAATAAATCTCACCAGCACTCCACAGTTCTGGGCTTTGTGACATTACTCCCCAGGCTACCACAGGAGTAAGAATCGGGGGCCCAGCTGTCTGATGAGTTGAAAATAGAGCACATCTCGCTGTGTATTACTACTTCACAACTGACGGCTGTACTAGGGGCACGCATAGAGAAGTGTTTGATCGCGTTGTTTCGCGAGATCCCCCCCCCCCCACACACACACACATATCAGAGAAACACGTCTTACTGGAGCTGCGAGAGAAAGAAAACAGACTCCCAAGAAACCGCGAAGAGCTGATGTAATTGAAAAAAAGCACAGAGACCGCGCACGAGGATGTCAGCTGTGTTACTGCTGTCATCGACCAGGCATGAAACGCAACCTCAAGCAGGACTACCCAGCTATAGTGGATTTATGTGGATATCTTTGTGTCTAAACTGAACAGTCGCAATGCACGCGCCCTGCTTATTCCCCCCACATATTAACTTTGGGAAATCAGAGACGTGATACGTATAGTCCACGTGTGAAATTGCGCAGAGCCCAACCTTCCAAAATGCCTTTGGGGAAGTGAACTTTCTCTCTCTCTCTCTAGCTGACCTGTTTTTGCTCTATCTCGGCCTTTAAGGTTTTATTCATTATTATTTTGTATCGTGGGGAATTAATTAGCTGAAAGTGGGTATTACAATATAAAGTTGTTCCGAATGGGACTCCTGGCATATGCCTTGACCAATCCCTCCAGTCCTTACAATGACACAGCTGCGCCCACTGCAGTAGCCCGCTAGCCAGTTGGGGTCACGTGACTTGTACCGGCCACCTCGCGGGTCCAACTAGCGCCAACTCAATAATTACACTGCCGTCACTAGGGTGGGACTCCCTGAAGTTCCCGCTGCCGGTGGGTGTGTTTTGTGAAACTTTACTGTGTGGGTTCGGCCTGATTTAAGGTTGGGCGGATAGTCTCAACCATTCTCCGTGTTTCAGTCAAGCCTCCTGAACTGTTCTATATGTGACGAGTTCTCTGCGCGAGCCAATGTCCGCACGAGATCTGTGCAGCAGAAATACTGGGGATGAAAATCTTAGTGCTCGGTGAGTTGTATGCATAAGGAGCTGTGTGCACAGGACGTTATAGTACACAAGAAGTTCTTTGCAGATGCATCTCTGGGGGACTGTATTTGAGGTGGTCCTGGGCATGGGGTTCCCTGTGCATAGAGATATGTGTGCGTTATTGATGAGCTCTGTGCATTGCAGCCCCCCTTATGAGGGCAATAGCATGATAAACTATGCACACGTGGATCTCTGTGCACCAGGGTTCTATATATGAAGATGTATGCGTATTGTATCGGGCTCTGGCTACGGGTGCGTCCTGTGCATAAGGATGTAAGTGCCTCAGAGTCTGAGCATGTGGAACCAGGTGCATGACACTCGGTACGGTAGAAACTCTGCGCATGCGCTTACTGTGCCTGGTGCCCCAGTGTCACAGGGAGTCCATGCCACTCATGCAGGTACTCGGATATTACTCACCCAGCGGTTTGATGGTGTTCTCCTGGGCCTCCTTCTCCTTGGAGCTGGCGCTTGACATGAGGGCTGCGATGGAGAAGGCGTTGGCCCGCGAGGAGAGCTGCGATTTGGCGGAGCTTGTGTATTCCATCCTCACAGGAAGACAGGAGGCCGTCCCACTGCAGAGAATGAAAGTTATCACCCGTGCAGCGCACTGTTACGCTAGATTCGTAGCTCGTCCCTTTGCGCTTTGACCTCAACCCCAGGAGCTGCGGGGGGAGTTGACGGTGTAACTTCGATTCAAATATGATGGGTCTCTGTTCAAGCAGTTTTCTAACGGGTCATTTTTAAAAATATTAAATCAATCTAAGTAAGAAAATAGTCTTCCTAATTTTTATGTCCACTTTATACTTTCAGTGGTTCTTCCTCTCGTAGTTGTAATGTTGGTTACGAAGACCGAGCTGATGCTACCGCCTCTATTATTACTAGTAATACCATGTTTGCATATCTATTCAGACGCAACGCCTATACTATCCAAGTCCTGTTTTACAGATGGCACATAGTTTTATGTGTTAATTTCAATTTTGGGGTAAAACGCTGGGCTTGATATGTCTCATGGAGCGCAAGAGCACACAACACTCCAAAATGAAAACACAACAATAAATAAAATAATATAACCGACAAATCCGGCAGCTAGTATATAAAAATAATGAAAACAGCAGCGTCCTAAACCCACCACAATGTCTTTTCAGAAAGTGTTCAGCGTGCAGCTTGCACGTATGCAGTTGCGCCCGGAGGCAGGAAAGGTGCCCGCTGATTCCACATAGAAGCGACCGTTACACGGGTGTCCTTCCTGTTGTGTTAACATGCACTGTACTATATCCCACAACAACATATATATGTCTTAGCATTACTGAGGGCACTTCTGCCTGACCTCAAACTCCTGCCACGCAGTCCAGTTTACAAAGATGTCATCACCTGGGCTCACCAGGGCGGGGGGCAGCGGTGACACACGGTGAATATGGGCACTGACGTGCGCTGTAGTGTGAGACATCCGGGGCGAGGGGAAGAACCACACCGCAAGAAGGTACATTTTTAATATAAAGGTTGTGTCTTTCTCTAAAACAAGGCACGTTGAGTGCACGGCGCAGACCCCTCCTCCGGTGCCAGCTTGGACCAGAGCCCCTAATCCCCTCTCCCTTCACCCCTCTGACGCCCAGAGCGGCCTCCTCTGCTGTCTCGGAGATAACTGGGTCCCGGCAGCAGACAGGGCGGCCATAGAGCAGAGCACGCTCTCCCGGGCTCCCAGCGAGACAAGGCGGCGACATGTGTGCAGTTTGTGTCCCCTGCACAGACTGTTTGACAGCAGACGTAATCCTCTATGGAGTGACAGGCGAGGCCTGACACCCCAATGATAGCCCAGCTTTCACCTCTGTCCAAACACTCCAGACAGACACACACACAGGCTGACACACACACATTCCGTCTGAAGCACGCACACCAACAACACACAGACCAGCACACCGCCAATGAGACATCCAGACCAGCGCACGCGCGCACACACACACACACACACACACACACACACACACACACACACACAGGTGCAGGCAGACACACATCACAAGAGTCGCTGACATGCAGACCAAAAACAAACACACGCCCATGATGACACATGGATACAATTATTACACACACTTAGGCACAAACACACAGACTCAGTCAGTCAAACTCACAAAGAATGACACACGCGCACACGTTGAAGCGCACAGGGATATCAACACAGACACACAAACCCACAATTAGACAGTTGTGGAGATACACGAATGCATACAGGAACGCAAATCAAGCACAGACAGACACACACCAGTACTCACAGTCTCACACATATACACACTGTCAGTCAGAGACTGAGAGAAAACACAGGCACATGTGCGCAATCAGAGGTAGTCAGACAGTCGCGCATACACGTGCGCACAGCAACAAGCAAACATGTTCACATCCAGTAGGACCTCCACACACACACACTCTCACCTCTCCCCCGCTCACAAACCCACTCACACACACACTCACCAACACACGAATGTGGACCTCAAAGAGGTGGGAACAGTAACCTTTGTTGGACAGAACTAGTATTCCGGCACAAAATATGGACTGCACCTCTTGCAATTTGGTGGCACGCTTTTAAACAAAAAACACAGTTGCCACTTGCATCTGCCAGGGTGCTATAAATGTCCCTGCGCTGCTTTCAGTTCCGTCACTAATACGTCACTGCGAACGCGCGCGGTGCACACTGCAGCCAAACTCCATACACACCATCGTACAGTCAAAGGTAATGGATCAGAGTGGAGTCCACGCCTCATCTCCGCTCACAGGGGCACAGGCATCCTCAGAACCTGAAATCAGAATACTCCTCAACCTGAGAAGATTCAGAAAAAGGACTGCCCTGATGTCTGAAGAAGGAAGACTGGATCAGTTTATCTTGAAGCCAGAACCCCAGAAGTAACACCAAGGGTCAGTTGGCTGACTTCCTGTTTAAGCTACAGGGAAATAACGGGGGCATGGTTTGGACGTCGGCGTAGATGGCGGCGTGAGCCTTCGTCTTCTCACGTGGTAATGCCAGAATCTGCATTTCCATCCATCTCCCGCAACGTTTGGTGTCATCCCTAGCAGCAATAATGTGGCGGAACTTCTGAGGCGTCCAGCTGTACCAAAATTTGGGTACTCTGACCATCGACGAGTGCAGCGGCATTACAGCGGCAGTCTCATCGTCTCTACCCCTCTCTGGTCATCACTCGTCCCGGTCACGCGCCGTGCTCCATCGCAACTCACGGCTCTACCGACTTCAGAAGAGAGCGAGAGAGCCACATGCTCACTGGTTCGACTGTGTGACAGAGCAGCCTCAAGGATCTGGGGCCACACCAACCAAAAATCACAATCTTCCAGCTTTTTAAGCTGTAAAGTAAGGTCGCGCGCCTGCACTCAAGATGGCGGTCATGCCTGTAATTTGTGCTTGAATTAGATCTGTGCTTTCTCCCAGCACAGCAGCGCAGCAGTGGGACTCTGAATCCCCAGCGATTAGCTCACAAGGTTCATGTGCCCAAAGCTTAAGCTTATATTATGTGACCCCCCCTTAGTTTACTGTAGCGCACCATGAGGCACGAAAGACTTGTCTCTCAATTGTTTTAAAATGTTTTAAAATGGCAGGTCTGTAACTGTCACGAACTCTGCACGCTCACCTCAGCTCTTTTAATGCGGGGATTACAGTTACCACAACGTCTGGGGCATGTATACAGCATTGTGTTTTAATGCAAACAGGCGATAAATCTACATTTCAAGCTCACACCAGCGCAATGTGCACCGATTGGATTGTACACAAAATGGCGGGCATATCGGCTCGATACCACAAGTCCATCATAGCGGACACAACCGCTTTAGCGCCTGAAGCAGGTCTGAACAGGGCATATTTCAATCAAGTCAATTCGCAGCGTATATCTAACAGTGTCTGACAGTGTTGTTTTAATGCGAAGTAATAACGTGTATCCTTGCTTACTCATGGGTGCCTGACCTCAAGATGGTGGCCGACATGTAATGTTCATGCCTGTCTATGCTGTAACTTCACTTCTAACCCAACACACTGTTTAGATCTGTTGTGAATCTTCAAGTTATTATACCTGGGGAACACCTCTCAAGTTAATGCCTTTTGTGGATCACCTAATCTGTGAATAGAATCCCACCATTCGCAGCCATATGCCTGACCTTGACATGGCACTCTAGATAATATTCTAGTGTATTCGGTGTCTCTCATTGTCAACCATCAGCTCACGCCTGACGTCAACCAGACATCCAGTCATAACGAGTCACAACTTGCAATCAGTGTTCAGTGGCTACTAAGGGCATCTGCGTCTAGTGATCGGTGTCTGGAGAGATCAGTGAATATTAATTCCTACCAGCTGTTCAAAGACAACCTGTACCTAGTGGCCAGGGACTTCCAGCGAAACCCAGTGTCTTTCAGTGATCAGTAACAACCAGGTCCATCCGACACCTAATGATCTGCAACTGCCAGTGAATAACAGTGAATAACAGTGAGTACCAGTCTGACTACCAGTACATACAAGTGTATTCCAGTACACACCTGTATCTATCAGTTACCAACATAACAGTGAGTACCTGTCTGACTACCAGTACATACAAGTGTATTCCAGTACACACCTGTGTCTATCAGTTACCAATTTCTGCAAGTGACATTCAGTCTCAATCAGTGCCAATCAGCGTTTTTCTACTAACCAGCTTTATCCAGTGGCCATGGGTGTTGCAGTACGATACACTGAAGAAACACGGTAAGCGCCCAAAAATGGCTGACAAAGAGGCCAAGAGCTTCAAGAGAATCAAAGCTGATCCACCAATCCCAGATTCTCCCATCAAAGGCAAACACAACATTAATGCAACGATGGATACCATATTAAGTAAACTAGCAGAGGTCCATGATCTCACCAAATCAACGAAAGAAGAAATCTCTGCAATCAGACAGGATATAAGAGACACCAACGTTAGATTGTCAGAAACAGAGAGTAGAATCAGCCAACTAGAAGATACGGAAACCAAAGGGGTTGTGCATACTCCAACGCTTACAGCTGAAGACCCACTTTTTATGCCAAACTACAACCATAACAAGTATCCTGATAACATTTACTAAAACATTCTCACCAACAAAATAAATTATTATTCCAAAAGCACCTTACTTCAATTAAGCCAATATAGAGGGACAGGTGGCAGCATAAAGGATGCAAAACAATCCTATCATCTAGTGAAAATCTGGGCCTGGAGCACAGAGCACCTGGGTGACTGTGGAAACCTAAAGGATGAAGCCAGCACATGGCTGGATTTTTTTCACACAGTTGCCTCACAATGCAGTTTGCCCACCTCCGGACCCAATGGCAAAGGGACTGCCATCATTGGCAAAAAACACTGCTCTGAATGTAAGAAGGTTGTGGGAGCTTGATCCCACCACTGTCGCCTGTTCTAATCCCACTGTTCCCTCTACTGAGGAGCATACTCTAGATAGGACCAGGACTAAACCTGCAACAATGACACAATTACAAATGAATGATCAAAGACAAAGTATTTTTGTAGAAAGAGAAACCATCTGTGGTCACATTTATTATTTACTGTGTTCCAAAAACTTGTGAAAAACACACATCATAAAACTCAAGTGATTTTAAATAGTAATAATCCTGTAGACCTCTCATTAGTACTATTTTTGGATCTTCCTCACTGCACATCATCTCTTTTTAGAGAAAGCAACAATCATTTTTTGTTTGCCTACAAAATACATTTTCCAGCTCCTCTACTGAAGAATGAAATTAGTTTAAAATAGTTATTACCCATGCATGATTGCACCACATGTTTTTCAGGAGATGGTCCTGACTAGATGGGCCAAATTCTGGACCCTTGGCATAGACCTTCCTCTTGCAACCACAAGGGCTGTAGTTAGTGACATTTTTAAGAGTTTTGAAGCCACAGGCAGGACACATTTTGGGACCACCTGTTCGGAATAAGTTACATTTATTTTCAGTTTCAGCTAATTAAATCTTTATGATGCCAAACAGTATTGAATTATACATTAAACTTTCTTTCAGAAAAGGGACATGTAAAAAAGCCAAAAGCTCAAGCTGCCCATGTCCAGCAGTCAAAAAGTGCAAGAGGAGAGCTTAAACAAGCATTAACAAAGCCATTTCATTTTGTATTTAGCTCAATATTTTTTGTTTTGCAATAATAGTATTTTACTTGGAATTCAGTGTGTAATCAGCCACTTCCACCCACCTTAGGAAGAACACAGCAATGCCGACTTTATGGATGTTTAGTGAACTAATGCTCATATTAAAGTAATACATATTCACAGAGCCCTTGAACGTGCATTTTAATTGGCAGATATTCATAATAAACAAGCATTTGCAATGCAATATGTCTCGCATTTACGCGAGTTTGAGCTATTGGCATTGTAAATGACAATGCCTTTTAGTTATGTTTTAAAAACCAAAACATAAATAAAAGGCATTGTCATTTACAATGCCAATAGCTCAAAGTCTCATAAATGCGAGACCTATTGCATTGTAAATGCTTGTTTTTACTGTGGTTCTTTAAACTGGGACCAGCCTTATACACAATCAGCATTGGTCCCACTTTTAGGGTATGTCCCCTTTGAACGAGAACGCAAGCAACCCAAGCCTGGGCTCAGCCTTGTTTGGTCTGGTCTGTGAGGCACAGCTTGAGTCCTGTGGCAGAGGGAGCACTCGATTCACTTTTGGGCATACCAGTCACACTTAGGGTATCTCATTCGGGGAAAACAAAAAAGTGATGGGTGGAAAGCTTGATTTTATCCAGGCTACTGGGTACTGTGCCATAATGGACTGGAATGTGGCTAAGAGAAATTATCGGGGGCTTGCACATATTTCAAGCATCCCATCTAATACTTTTTACATTGTCTATAAAAGGACAACAGCTCCCTTGCCATTTAAAAAAAAACAAAAAACACATTTTTTGGTAGAAAAATATATTCTCTTTGTTTCAGTAATGTTAATACAAACGGAAGCCCAAAAACGTGAGAGCAATAGAGAGGAAGGAATATAGGAAATAGTGACATAAGCCCAGAAATATGGTCTGAACCTCATTAGGTTTGCTCACTTGAAGGGCACATCCTAAAACATTTAGGGGCTGTGATGCATGTCCCCACCCTCTGCCCCCGCCTATCCCAGAGTACACACCGCCACACACACCAGATTATAACTAGACACCTGAAGGACCCAGATCTCATCCTCTTGAACCTTGTTTAGCTTTCTCTGTGATTGCTGACAGTACATTCACTGGGAAGATAGCAAACATGTTCCACTTACATACCACTTTTAGATTAGTCTTGAGGCTGATTTTGAGAAGACACTTAAGCTTCCACGGTTCCCCCGTTATCACCTCTAGTAGTGCCTTCCCTCGGACAAGAAAATTCTTGCTCAGATCCAAGAAAAGTAGCTCTCAAAATTTCATGTCTAGAGACTTCATCTTTAGTAGCATTCTATCACCTTTTATGTCCACCGCCTTCAGCCCTATTGTGTGAAGGTAAAAAGCCCTTACTGATACCTTCTGGGCTTTCTCTCCTTGAATCTTAACTAAATGTCCTACCAATATTTACACCACATGCAAAAGTACTTTCTCTGGCACCTCAGGAATAATTCATAAAATACGTAATTGAGAAGGGGGGTGATCTTGGTTTGCATTCACTAATAGTGCAAGGTCAGTTTGCAGGTTCCGTATGTTCCCAGTGGCGCACCATCTAAATTCAGCGAAACCTGTAGGGAGGACTACATAACAACACAACATTTCTTTAGGGAAGATAGCTGAACCTCTGATTAGTTTTTCCCTTCTAGCTCTGACAGCCAGGTTCTTCAATGTATTGCTCTGATCGTCTTCTCTGTCCTCCTCATTATAGCCCTCAGATCTCTGTGCATGGAACTGGTAGGTTTAAATAGGGCCTTCTCTTGTCGTGTTAAATTGGAACCTTCCTGGGATTCTTTCCAGGCTCCCCCTCTGTGTGCCTTGGATTTTCACTGAACGTGGTCTTATTTCTTGTCCTTCTTTTGAGTCCTCGTGTAGGCCAATGTATAGCAATGCTGTGTCACTTAACCTAGTGTGTCCGGGACTGTCAAAAGCATCTGTGGGGCTTGGAGGAAAAATGTTATAAAAGGCCCACTCTGGTTTTCACTTCCATGAAGAAAAAACTGTTTTTTTGAGGAAAAGGGTTTAACTGTACCGAGCAGCTCCAGCATTTGGCACCACCTAGTGATGCAGCCGACATGGTGCCTATCTGCCTTTCTGCCTAATTAAGAATAAAGGCAGGCCTATGTTGGAAATGTGCCCTTCTGCTGGCTCACGTCAGATTTTTACCTTTTTGCAAACCATATTTTTGCTGGTTGAACAGCTCTGTGCACTTTACCCTGATAACTGGTGATAAAGTGATCAAACAAAGGGGGCCCCTATTTAGGCAAATGAAGGTAGAGGGATCATAGGGGAAACATGGAGTAATCAGACAAGCGAAAATCCCCTACCTATTTCTTTAATAATATGCTAAACGTCATATGATATATATAAGAAAACAGTGCTGCAAGAAGGGGGCAAAAGTGTAACAAAATAAATTTATTTTTTCAGTAAAAAGACAAAAATTACAAATATGATACAGAAATATATTTTTTAGAATAATTATTAAATAAATACATATGCATAGATCCACCACTCAAACAACAACTCACAACTACACACATACTGCCATACTTCAATCGTACTAACAACAGACCTATATATACTAACTAAAGCAAAACACCTGAACAGTAAATGATAAACTGTTCGATAGATATCATGTATCGATAAACAACATTCAATTGATCATAAATGTATCACAAACGCCGACGCGCGTTTCGGTGTACAGGCCAAGTGTGGCGAAACACCTTCATCAGGTCGTGGATACCACGACAGGGGAGTGGTGAAAAGATTTTTTTCAGTGGGTTGAAGAGCTGACCAGTAGGGTGTAATTTAAATACGAAGTTCCGCGGGAGAAAAGGCTGACTTGAGATGATAAGATTCAAATAACATGCAGAGTTTCTGGAGTCCGATATTAGGTGCCAAGTATTAAAGACGCTGTGGGCAGAAAAAGCCTCGTATTTCCCAAAGCGTTGATTTTTGATAAAGCACTCAGTGGTTGCTCGAGGATCAAAGAATCATCAATCCAGCAGACTAAGATGTCACGGGACTCCGAATAGACCTGTTGGACTTCACCCGCTCAGGATAGGGCAGAGGTGACTTGAATGGAGCTGGTCATGACGGCGACATGATGGTCGCTGCTTAGAGCTGATTTTTATCAAATAACATGCAGAGTTTCTGGAGTCCGATATTAGGTGCCAAGTATTAAAGACGCTGTGGGCAGAAAAAGCCTCGTATTTCCCAAAGCGTTGATTTTTGATAAAGCACTCAGTGGTTGCTCGAGGATCAAAGAATCATCAATCCAGCAGACTAAGATGTCACGGGACTCCGAATAGACCTGTTGGACTTCACCCGCTCAGGATAGGGCAGAGGTGACTTGAATGGAGCCGGTCATGACGACGACATGATGGTCGCTGCTTAGAGCTGATTTTTATCAGCTCTAAGCAGCGACCATCATGTCGCCGTCATGACCAGCTCCATTCAAGTCACCTCTGCCCTATCCTGAGCGGGTGAAGTCCAACAGGTCTATTCGGAGTCCCGTGACATCTTAGTCTGCTGGATTGATGATTCTTTGATCCTCGAGCAACCACTGAGTGCTTTATCAAAAATCAACGCTTTGGGAAATACGAGGCTTTTTCTGCCCACAGCGTCTTTAATACTTGGCACCTAATATCGGACTCCAGAAACTCTGCATGTTATTTGAATCTTATCATCTCAAGTCAGCCTTTTCTCCCGCGGAACTTCGTATTTAAATTACGCCCTACTGGTCAGCTCTTCAACCCACTGAAAAAATCTTTTCACCACTCCCCTGTCGTGGTATCCACGCCCTGATGAAGGTGTTTCGCCACACTTAGCCTGTACACCGAAACGCGCGTCGGCGTTTGTGATACATTTATGATCAATTGAATGTTGTTTATCGATACATGATATCTATCGAACAGTTTATCATTTACTGTTCAGGTGTTTTGCTTTAGTTAGTATATATAGGTCTGTTGTTAGTACGATTGAAGTATGGCAGTATGTGTGTAGTTGTGAGTTGTTGTTTGAGTGGTGGATCTATGCATATGTATTTATTTAATAATTATTCTAAAAAATATATTTCTGTATCATATTTGTAATTTTTGTCTTTTACTGAAAAAATAAATTTATTTTGTTACACTTTTGCCCCCTTCTTGCAGCACTGTTTTCTTATATATATCATATGACGTTTAGCATATTATTAAAGAAATAGGTAGGGGATTTTCGCTTGTCTGATTACTCTAACTGGTGATAAAGTGCCTGTGCTTCCCCTTTCAACATGATCAAATTGATATGCCCCAAATTAGCATATTTGACTTGCCTTTAAGTCCCTAGTATATGGTACAATGTGTACACAGGGCTAATAGGTTCAGTGTCCCTTGTGGACTGCAGCACCCACTGTGCCACCCAGTCCATTTACAATGCAAACATGAATGCTGGCCTACCATGTGTGGCCTGGCTGTTGCAGTTTTGAAACTGGAAATTCAACCTGTCAAATTTACCTCTTTAGACAGGTCAGTACCTTCCTTTTAAATACAAGTCACCCCTAAGTAGTCCTTGTTGTCCAGAAGCCAGGGTACATGGTATTTAAAAGTAGGACATGTAATGTTAAAATATGTGCTTACAGTTAAAAGGCCCTACAGGGCTATTTTCACTGTGGCAAGGCTCGCTGTTCCATAGGAATGCACTAGGTTACATTATTATATTTAACAATGCTAGTTTCTGTTTGGATGCTGTAACAAACTACAGGAGGATACCCATAAACCCAGTTGAGACCTGGGTGAATAGTATGTAATGTGCAACAATGTCTCAAAAGGTATTATTTAGTTGACAGTTTTACTTATAAAGAAGCATGCACATAGCAAGTTGCAAGGGAGGAGGAAAGAGACAGGGAGACAAAAAACTAAAGGTCATTAAATGCACAAATTCTTTTCATGTATTTGTTCAAAAGACAAGACCGCAACACTCTGCTACATTAAATGTCATGTAACCTGTACAAAACTGTGTACAAGTGCTCGTGAAAAAGGTGAATGGCACAAGTGACAAGTGAAGGATTAAATACAGCGGGAAACGGCGCAAAAAAAGTACAATATATACAGTGTCGCCGGCGTTTCGATCTGTTCGGATTTCAGGCCATCATCAGGACCAGGTTACTAATTTTATAAAAGTGCTTGCTTGAAGGCATGGAATATGTAGGAAGATACAAGCAGGGAGTTAGTAGCACTGGGATAGTGCTAGGGAACAATTAAGAACCAGTGTGGGTCAGTGGTAAGGAGGAATAATTGTGAAGCCTCAAGGAAGGACAACTGCACAGGAATTGGGTTGAAAGATGAGGCGCGATGCACGCTCGAGGAACCGAGGTCCAGGAAGGTCCAGGAAGGTTGACCGCACTGGATTAAAGCTATAAGTTAAAGCGCGGTGTGCGCTGATTCAGCCGAGGTCAGAGAGGAAGGTGGATCCTCGTAGGACAGGCGCAGTGGCCATAAAGGAAGCATTTGGAAGCAGCTAGAAATATATTTCAAATACTATTTTTAATAGTAATTCAAAATCCAATTTAATGGTAAAATTGATTTTTGTATAACTATTAAGGAAAAGGCCATTTTGTGAAGTTAACTTTTCCCTGCCTAAAGCCTCTGGAGGCTCATTTGCATAGGCTCCAATGGTCAACTGGCAGCTGAATAGTCCTGTTGATTAGGTGTGAAGTGGCTCCCAGGACAGGGACAAAAGGCCTTAGGTGTGGGGAGATGTTTTGCACCTTCACAGTATGGCCTGTGGGTTAGGCCTAGGAACTTGATTAACGTCAAATATGCCTACCATGTCATAGGCAGATATAGCAAACACTCCCCACTTCTTTTGTTCCTCCAGTCAGGCAGGCCCCAATCACAATGGGCCTCTTTTTGACATTATTGTCAAATACTGCTGTAGTGTCTGGGGTTTTACATATAATACATGGGGCACATCTCAAAGGGTGAGGGCAGGATGTCAAAACGATTCATGTGTGTCCAATGTCTTGTCGTTTGGAAACTCCGCTTTGTTCCACCAGACTTCTGTCTTTGAGTTTGTTGTGTGTACAGGACCTGTTGTAAAATTGCTTTTACTGTTAGATGTGGAAGCCAGACACTAGGATTACCACAGTACACTCCCCACACCCTCCCCAGCCCTCAGAGCCAAAGTTAAGTGTGACTGAAGACGTTTGTCTTCTTGAAAATGCCCAGATTGGGTAGGGTTAACCCCGGGAACCTTTACCACTTTGTTGAGGGCATGCACATGAGTCATTTCCACTCACTAGCTCGTATCGGGCATAAATGTGGCTTATCTGGGCACCCATTTCAGAACACTCCTGGAACTGAGGAAGTTCAGAATAGGACTGAACCTGCTGTCTGTCACCTGAGAAGATCCCTGAAGGACTGGGTGTGCTCTCTCTTGTGCCCAGGA
This sequence comes from Calotriton arnoldi, assembly GCA_963921515.1. Lineage (NCBI taxonomy): Eukaryota > Metazoa > Chordata > Amphibia > Caudata > Salamandridae > Calotriton > Calotriton arnoldi. The sequence goes on from CAWUFW010000270.1 coordinate 2,182,445, forward strand.
CAAAGAAGTGGACTTTAAGGGTGTGACATCCAGTTCACACTACAATGATACAACAAGCTACAGGGGCATTTCCTGCAACTGTCCAGCTGATCAGTGGTACCTGGACCTGGGCTTGACTCTGCCTGACACCCTGTGAGTCTCTAAGTGCCTTCCCTAAGGTCCTGGGTGGCTTCAGAAGTGTACTCCTGTGGTGAATTGGGACTTAAAGGACTAAAGTCGGAAGGTAAAATCTTTTGCCCAGGACAAACCTGGTTGGTGTATCTGACCCGCGCTCTATCGCGGTCAGCATTAAATTGCTCCTTGACCCTGTTCTACCGCGACTATTGAGAATCATTGACACTTTGTGCTTCTTTGCGCTATTTTTTACATAAAACTTTACAAATCCAGATCTTTAGGGCCCTGAATTGTTTGTTTGTCATTCTGAAGTGATTTTGTTTTGTAAATTGTATTCTGTTTGCAATTAATTTTGATTTGTATTGTTTTGCATTGCAACTTTATTACTGTTTTGGTACTGCATAATCATAATTTACACACTGCCTCTACGTTAAGCCTGACTGCTCTGTTTCATAGCTACCAGGGGGGTTGAGCTCAGGTTTATTTGGTTTATTTGGTGACTTTAGTGCTTCCCTCGACAAGGATTGTGATTATTACTTAAGGTGGGTACTTACCTCCCACAAGTAATAACCCAATTTCTTACAGCCTACATTTTCAATTTATAACTTCACCTTGTTGCATGACAGTGGGTCCCTGAAAAGTATGAGGCCCAGGACAAAGAGCTCTGCTTCCTCCTTCTTTGTTGCAACCCAGTGTGTGCCCAATCCTTTAAGTTAATAGTCTCTCTACTCGCTCTCTTCAGTTGAACAGTGGTTGCCCACAAATAAACAGTTTTTTTTATTGATTGAACCTGTTATGGTAAAATCCAAATCCAAACTTATAGCAATCCCCAGATACAGCACGTTACAATGCATGTGATTAAAGTCAATAAAGCCATACAGACCAGGCTATGCACAGGCGATTGGTGGGCCCCACCTGCAGCTGAATCTGTAGGAGTCTTGAGTCCAATTATCTCTGTGATGGTTCGGGGGCATTAATCATGAATACCAGACTAAGGTATCATCCTGCCATTGGGCTTCTGGATATTCTCAGATATCAGAGTTCTTTCCATTACCTCCTTATGTTGAAAACTTTCTGGGGGCAGACTCATGCCTGATGTATCGTTTCTTCTGCATGCTTACACCAGTCCATGTTTTGAGCCCAGATGCTCACTTCTGGGGCGTATTACTACCCTATTGCTGGACAATATCTCTTTTGGCCACTATTAGTGCAATATTGCCCTATGGTTCCTCATACTTGTTGGCTTATTTCAGCCCAAAAAGGCTGGATCATTGGGCACTGCCATAAAGTGTCGACCTGGGAGCCAGGCAGGTGGCGACCTGGCAAACGTTTGTCATTCTCGACTACCCCCATTCTAAACAATCTCGTTCTGGTGAAATAAGGCCTGTGGAGTATCTTCAGCTGTATGAGTTGAAGCCCTGCACTAATCACGACCTCTCTACGGTACCTACAGGCCTATACTTAGCCAGTGCATGTTTAAGTTGTACGTAGCAGAAGCGCTGGGTGTCTGTGAGCTCATGTTGTTGGACTTCTTCGAACGCTTGGGGCTCCATACATCCCATAGTTTGAAGATGCCTAGGAAGAGCCGGTCAACCCAGTCAGGTCTGGCATCAGGGACAAGTCCCACAGGGGTTTTTCCAGTGTGATTTTACCCTGCCACCCTACCACCTGATTAGCCTCTCTCCAGATTTTGTACCTGTAGCAGTCGGGTCGATCTCTGATCTAACGCGCCTCTACCGTACAGTTCCCTGGGATATCCCCTGAATGTCATGGCCCTCCTGTCCTCCTGAAGTGAGGGCTCCTGTAAAGCTGAGAATACCCAGTCGTTAACAATCAGGAGCTGGGAATCCCAATAATAGAGTTTCATCATATAGTTACCTCATCATTGTGTACAGTGCTATCCTAGTGGTGCCCCTGTTCCATAACAGTAGTCTTGTCACTCTATTAACCTTCTAAAATAAAGGGTTTGCGACCTCATAAGGCGCGTTCTGCAACATAAGAGGAATTTTGGCAGGGAAATAATTTTATAAAGTGCAGCCCGTCCCATTGTAGACAGTGGAAGTTTCCTCCAGTGGTCAATGTCTACCTTATAGCCCTCCATGATTCTACCTAAATTATTCGGCATAAAGGCTGTTTGGTCCTTGTTGACGTAGACTCCTAGGTATCTGAACACTCCTTCATACTATTTGAACAGGCTCTCCCAGTCCGCAACGGGTTGCCAGGGGGTGATTGGGAACTGCATGGATTTGTGCCAGTTTATGCAGATCCCTGCATATTCTCCAGATATGTTAAGCATTTCTTTTTTAAGTGTTTTTATTGAATATTTCAGAGACATTACAACCAGGCATGTAATTGAACAAGATAGTGATTTAACCTGGCAAAAGCCAGCAGCCACCAACATGTTGAATAGAGACGTCTCATTACAAACAACATCAAACAAAGAACTAATACAAAGGAGTATAGTCTTCATATCAAACAAATAGAAAGAGCAATAGTAAATAGCAAGCAGCAGTCTCGTGAAGCATAATCAAGTCAATATTACCGGTGCAGGGGTGCAGTCTCTACCCTTATAAAAAATATCATGGAATGTACATTAACTACGGCTAGCATGTGGGGCGTACCAGTTAGCGATGCACAGGTGTAGGTCGTTCCCGCAGGGGTCAATGGTGTGGGACTGTAAATATTTTTCCGTGGTGGCCAAATGTCACAAGGGCGTGACGAAGCAGGTAAAAGTGTGGCGTACGTATCACACATAGTGTCACAGTATGTAATATCTCTGATCCATGTGCTCACTAATGGGGATTGTTGCCTGCCCCACTGCATTGATACCTGGCGTTTAGCTATCAATAAGGCCATCGCAGCAAACCTTCTAATGCTCCTCTTCAATGGTTTTACATATCCCAGAAGGGCCATCAAGGGGGAGGGATGTATAGAAATGTTCCACCATAATGGACAGTTGTTGAAAAACATCTTCCCAATATGCGTACACTGACGCGCACTGCCATGCCAAATGCATGAAGTCTGCTACAGGCGCACCACAACGCATACAAATGCTGGAGACTGTGGGGCTCATCTTCGCAAGCAGCTTGGGGGTCACATATGCCCTGTGAAGATACTTAAAATGTAATAGTAGTTTGTGCCTGTAGTTTCCTGAAATATAGCGCAGCTGGGAACAACAGTGTTTCCAAATGTCGTCAGTAATAATGGCACCTATATCCTGCTCCCAAGATGCACGCACTTTAGAGCCCACAGAGGGGCGAAGCCTAATCGATAAATGATACAGGTGTGACACCAAATGTGTACTATCAGGGGAAGTTATGAGGAGCGTGAGTGGAGGAAAATCAACTGGTTCAGCTGTGGGGTCCGGGAGGGCCTGCAAAAGTGAACTGCGGGTTCTATGGAGCAGGAAGCTATCCATGTGCGTCGCCGGTCCCCTCGTGCTCAGGGCAGTGGTCGAGCACGGTTTAGAGTCCTGGAACAGGTCTCCCAATGCGGTCAGTCTATGCGATGTTAACGTTCTTTTGGTGATCGCTTCGGTCGCAGGGGGTTATCCACAGGTTATCTGCCAGTGGCAAGTGTGGGGAGTATAATGTCGTGTACTTTAGGTATTTTCGTAATTTCGTCCATGCCCAACATGTCGTGGGGACGGTTTGAATTTCCGTCGGGCAACGTGGCAGGCCCCGGGGCAATAATGTAGAGAGTGATTGGGGGTGCACCTGAGATCCATCGGGTTTAAGATATTGAAGGCGGGCATCAGGGTGAAACCAATGATATGTTAAGTGGACTTGGGCGACGAGGTAATATAAATAGAAGTCAGGGACTCCAAATCCTCCCCGTTCAAATGGCATGTTCAAAGTGGCCCAATTCACTCGTGGTTGCTTATCCGCCCATACTAATCTTATTAAGAGTGACCGGAGCGTGGTAAAAAAGTGCAATGTTAATGGAATTGGAATATTTAAAAAAGATACAAAAAACGGGGTAACACTACCATTTTAATGATGGCGATCCTACCCGCCATGGAAAGCGGGAGTTTCGTCCATTTGTTGATTTGTCTCTCGAGTCGGTTGACCGCTGGGCCATAGTTTAAGCGGATGACCTCTGATGCCTGGCAGTGTAGATAGACACCTAGATATTTAGCGGATCAGAGCACCATTTCAGGGGAAATTCCATGTTGTGTGGGGCAGTGCTAGGGGTTAATGGAAATACTTCGGATTTGGACCAGTTAATAACTAGCCCCGAATGGACGCCGAAGCGGACCACTTCCTGTAACAGAGGAGATAAATTTTCAGCGGGTTTGCGGACAAATAGCATCACATCGTCCGCGTAAAATGATGCAATGAGTGGGCCTGTATGTAATTGTAAGCCGCGGTGTAGATGCCGTTCCTGGATGTGCCTGGCCAGGGGGTCCATAGCTATTATAAAGAGCAATGGTGAGAGTGGGCACCCCTGTCTAGTACCCCTAGTCAAAGAAAAGGAGGGCGTGAGCATACCATTCACCTTCAGTCGCGGCGTAGGATCAGAATATGACAACTGGACAAGTTTTAAAAAACCCACTGGTATACCCAGCTTCAGCATGACCGCATATAGGAAGGCCCATTCCAGGGAATCAAAAGCCTTCTCGGCATCCAGCATGACTGCAGTCGCCGGCAGGATGGGTTCCATTTGGTTTATAACCGAGAAGACTGTCCCGAAGGTTGAGAGTGGTTGATCGCCCAGGAATGAATCCCGCCTAAAAGGGGCATAGGATGGTATTGACCAGTAATGCCAATCTAGTAGCAAGGACCTTAGCTAGTATCTTGTAATCATGGTTAAGCAGTGACAACGGCCTGTAAGATTGACATTTATTGGGGGGTTTGTCTGGTTTAAGCAGAAGAGTAATAATCGCTTCCCGCATTGTGGGTGAAAGTGAGCCACTTTGCATTGCTTCATCATAAACTTCAAGGAGGTACGGAGTAAGTTCGTTCTGGTAGGCTTTATAGAAGTCCCCAGAAAGCCCGTCAGATCCCGGGGCGTGGCTGCTGGCCAAGTCCCTAATGGCCTGCTTAATTTCGTCCGCATCTATAGGAGAAGCAAGGAATTCCTGCTGTCCTTTTTCGAGCCAGACCATGGCGATTTCATGTAAATAGTCAGACAGGGCTTGGCCCGTAGGTGGGTGGCGCGTTTGATATTGCGTGGTATAGTAATCGAGGAAGGCTGTAGTGACGTCCGACACGCCAGTTAACGTATCGCCAGAAACTGCAGCTAAATGGGTTATGTATGTCGATTGGTACTCAGGTCTAATGAGACGGGCAAGCGTTCTTCCAGGTCGTTCCCCTTCCCCGTACACCCTGGCTCGAGCATATTTGCCCAGATATTTGACCTCCCAGGCAGCCGCATCGGTAAATTCAGTCAGGAGCTGGAAGCGGTCTCTGAGCAACACCAGAGTCAGAGAGTCTTGCATGGCAATGTCGATCTCCTTTAACTTTTTCTCTATAGTTTCCAATTCCCCCCTAATAGTCTTCAGCACCCCTGGATGTTTTGAGATGCAAACACCTCGAATAAAGGCCTTAAATGCATCCCATAGTATTAGTTGGGACTGGACCGAACCGGTATTTAGTTGAAAATAGTTTGTAATAGCGTCCCCAACTTCCTTGTGGAATACAGAATCTAACAAAGCATTAGCTGGGAATCTCCACAGGGGCCGCTGGGCAGGAATTGAGGGGAACTCCACATCTAGCAAGACTGGGGTATGATCGGATATGGTACGGGGTAAGTATTCCAGTTTCTGTACATTCAGAAGGAGCTGAGGTGTAAGGTACCAGTGCTCAATTCTTGACCAGGTGCCATGTGGAGCCGAATAAAAGGAATAATTGCGAGAGCCGGGGTAATTAATGCACCAGGGATCAGCGAGTAGTGTAGTCTGCAGAAGAGAGAGAAGGTCATTAGTAGCTTGTGGTTTCGTTATCCGGTCAGGACCGGTGCTATCAGTAGCGGGATCCAGTGTGAGATTGAAGTCCCCCCCAAGTATTATGTTGTCGGCCTGCAATCGATCTATGTGTGAAGCTATTGTGGAAAAAAAGTTGGATGTGTCAATATTCGGGGCATAGACATTGACCAATAGTAATAGTGTCCCTCCCAGAGTTCCCTGTACTAATAGAAATCTGCCCTCTGGGTCAGATATAACCGATATTGCACTGAAGGGGAGAGAACGGTGTATTAAGATGCACACCCCACGGGAGTAGGTGCTGTAGCTAGAAAAAAAAGCGGTTCTGGCCCCATGATGCCGCAAAGCCATGGGACGGTAGAGGTGCGTAGTGGGTTTCTTGTAAGAAGGCAAGTTGGACGGAATGTCGTGTTAAAGAGGCCATACAAAAGGGGACGATGGACGGAACGTTTGAGCCAATCAAACACTCACCCCCAGTCAACTGATCTGGGTTTAATCCATCATCATTCTTTAGCTCACTCCACCACCCCAGTTCAGACATGGCCATATGCAAATCAGTCTGACCCTGTGCCTCATGGGAACAGTCCAGCCCGAACTGCCAAGCCATGTCTTCCCTGGACCGGAAACAAGCATCCTAGGACCGGTTTCTGGCATTCCAGCCGTCATCAGCCAGGCTTGCTTGAATCCAGTGGCAAAGTGAGCAAGGGACCCACGTCTGGGCATACCCCCGCCAACTTAGGGCGAACAAAGCGATACAAAAGGGGACGATGGACGGAACGTTTGAGCCAATCAAACACTCACCCCCAGTCAACTGATCTGGGTTTAATCCATCATCATTCTTTAGCTCACTCCACCACCCCAGTTCAGACATGGCCATATGCAAATCAGTCTGACCCTGTGCCTCATGGGAACAGTCCAGCCCGAACTGCCAAGCCATGTCTTCCCTGGACCGGAAACAAGCATCCTAGGACCGGTTTCTGGCATTCCAGCCGTCATCAGCCAGGCTTGCTTGAATCCAGTGGCAAAGTGAGCAAGGGACCCACGTCTGGGCATACCCCCGCCAACTTAGGGCGAACAAAGCGATACAAAAGGGGACGATGGACGGAACGTTTGAGCCAATCAAACACTCACCCCCAGTCAACTGATCTGGGTTTAATCCATCATCATTCTTTAGCTCACTCCACCACCCCAGTTCAGACATGGCCATATGCAAATCAGTCTGACCCTGTGCCTCATGGGAACAGTCCAGCCCGAACTGCCAAGCCATGTCTTCCCTGGACCGGAAACAAGCATCCTAGGACCGGTTTCTGGCATTCCAGCCGTCATCAGCCAGGCTTGCTTGAATCCAGTGGCAAAGTGAGCAAGGGACCCACGTCTGGGCATACCCCCGCCAACTTAGGGCGAACAAAGCGATACAAAAGGGGACGATGGACGGAACGTTTGAGCCAATCAAACACTCACCCCCAGTCAACTGATCTGGGTTTAATCCATCATCATTCTTTAGCTCACTCCACCACCCCAGTTCAGACATGGCCATATGCAAATCACTGACCCTGTGCCTCATGGGAACAGTCCAGCCCGAACTGCCAAGCCATGTCTTCCCTGGACCGGAAACAAGCATCCTAGGACCGGTTTCTGGCATTCCAGCCGTCATCAGCCAGGCTTGCTTGAATCCAGTGGCAAAGTGAGCAAGGGACCCACGTCTGGGCATACCCCCGCCAACTTAGGGCGAACAAAGCGATACAAAGGGGACGATGGACGGAACGTTTGAGCCAATCAAACACTCACCCCCAGTCAACTGATCTGGGTTTAATCCATCATCATTCTTTAGCTCACTCCACCACCCCAGTTCAGACATGGCCATATGCAAATCAGTCTGACCCTGTGCCTCATGGGAACAGTCCAGCCCGAACTGCCAAGCCATGTCTTCCCTGGACCGGAAACAAGCATCCTAGGACCGGTTTCTGGCATTCCAGCCGTCATCAGCCAGGCTTGCTTGAATCCAGTGGCAAAGTGAGCAAGGGACCCACGTCTGGGCATACCCCCGCCAACTTAGGGCGAACAAAGCGATACAAAAGGGGACGATGGACGGAACGTTTGAGCCAATCAAACACTCACCCCCAGTCAACTGATCTGGGTTTAATCCATCATCATTCTTTAGCTCACTCCACCACCCCAGTTCAGACATGGCCATATGCAAATCAGTCTGACCCTGTGCCTCATGGGAACAGTCCAGCCCGAACTGCCAAGCCATGTCTTCCCTGGACCGGAAACAAGCATCCTAGGACCGGTTTCTGGCATTCCAGCCGTCATCAGCCAGGCTTGCTTGAATCCAGTGGCAAAGTGAGCAAGGGACCCACGTCTGGGCATACCCCCGCCAACTTAGGGCGAACAAAGCGATACAAAGGGGACGATGGACGGAACGTTTGAGCCAATCAAACACTCACCCCCAGTCAACTGATCTGGGTTTAATCCATCATCATTCTTTAGCTCACTCCACCACCCCAGTTCAGACATGGCCATATGCAAATCAGTCTGACCCTGTGCCTCATGGGAACAGTCCAGCCCGAACTGCCAAGCCATGTCTTCCCTGGACCGGAAACAAGCATCCTAGGACCGGTTTCTGGCATTCCAGCCGTCATCAGCCAGGCTTGCTTGAATCCAGTGGCAAAGTGAGCAAGGGACCCACGTCTGGGCATACCCCCGCCAACTTAGGGCGAACAAAGCGATACAAAAGGGGACGATGGACGGAACGTTTGAGCCAATCAAACACTCACCCCCAGTCAACTGATCTGGGTTTAATCCATCATCATTCTTTAGCTCACTCCACCACCCCAGTTCAGACATGGCCATATGCAAATCAGTCTGACCCTGTGCCTCATGGGAACAGTCCAGCCCGAACTGCCAAGCCATGTCTTCCCTGGACCGGAAACAAGCATCCTAGGACCGGTTTCTGGCATTCCAGCCGTCATCAGCCAGGCTTGCTTGAATCCAGTGGCAAAGTGAGCAAGGGACCCACGTCTGGGCATACCCCCGCCAACTTAGGGCGAACAAAGCGATACAAAAGGGGACGATGGACGGAACGTTTGAGCCAATCAAACACTCACCCCCAGTCAACTGATCTGGGTTTAATCCATCATCATTCTTTAGCTCACTCCACCACCCCAGTTCAGACATGGCCATATGCAAATCAGTCTGACCCTGTGCCTCATGGGAACAGTCCAGCCCGAACTGCCAAGCCATGTCTTCCCTGGACCGGAAACAAGCATCCTAGGACCGGTTTCTGGCATTCCAGCCGTCATCAGCCAGGCTTGCTTGAATCCAGTGGCAAAGTGAGCAAGGGACCCACGTCTGGGCATACCCCCGCCAACTTAGGGCGAACAAAGCGATACAAAAGGGGACGATGGACGGAACGTTTGAGCCAATCAAACACTCACCCCCAGTCAACTGATCTGGGTTTAATCCATCATCATTCTTTAGCTCACTCCACCACCCCAGTTCAGACATGGCCATATGCAAATCAGTCTGACCCTGTGCCTCATGGGAACAGTCCAGCCCGAACTGCCAAGCCATGTCTTCCCTGGACCGGAAACAAGCATCCTAGGACCGGTTTCTGGCATTCCAGCCGTCATCAGCCAGGCTTGCTTGAATCCAGTGGCAAAGTGAGCAAGGGACCCACGTCTGGGCATACCCCCGCCAACTTAGGGCGACCAAAGCGATACAAAAGCCTGGCTGATGACGGCTGGAATGCCAGAAACCGGTCCTAGGATGCTTGTTTCCGGTCCAGGGAAGACATGGCTTGGCAGTTCGTGCTGGACTGTTCCCATGAGGCACAGGGTCAGACTGATTTGCATATGGCCATGTCTGAACTGGGGTGGTGGAGTGAGCTAAAGAATGATGATGGATTAAACCCAGATCAGTTGACTGGGGGTGAGTGTTTGATTGGCTCAAACGTTCCGTCCATCATCCCCTTTTGTATCGCTGTGTTAAAGAGGCCAGCACTTGTCTACCCTTTTTGGGGCAAGATAAACCCCGTACATTCCAGGATAAGCACCGAAGGCGCATGTTCGAGTGCGTCGATCTAATGCTCATCTATACCCGTATATATCTGTGAAGGACCTATATGAAGAGTGGGCCGCACCTTGACTTGCTGCATACAATGATATACTCCTAAAAAAAAGTAAACTGTTATCTAACCGGAAACAGAAACAAATAGCCCCTGTCGAACCCCCCCATCGAATACACAAATAAGCGGCACCCGGTGAATCCCCACAAAGGTACAGCAAACAACTGGGGAGGATAAAGGGGGAGGAGAGGGAAAAGGGGAGGGAAAGAAGACAGGAACTTATCCTGGGGGGGGGAGGCAACGCTCAAAGGTACAGGAAACAACTGGGGAGGAGAAAGGGGGAGGAGAGGGAAAAGGGGAGGGAAAGAAGACAGGAACTTATCCTGGGGGGAGGAGGGGAGGCAACACTCCAAGGGAGCCATCGTTAGGATAGGTAGTCACTGGCAATTACGAGTGGTCGCAGTTCAACATCTCCAGGAAAGGAGTTGGTCCAAGGTTCCCAGGTCCCAATGTTAATGTAGTGTTCCGAAAAAGAAAAATTCATAGCATGGTACCACTGTGTCTCATAATATCGGAAGTCAGTACTCCGAATGCGTCCGAATTAGATAGTCACAAGTAATCTAGGTGGATATTTCCAAGAAAGAAAACCCCTGCGGCGCCATCATTCCTCTTCCTGCCGTTGTGGCGGCTGTCGATGACTTTTCCAAAATTTGGCAACTGCATCCGGAGTGTCAAAAATGTGTGACTTATTTCCAATCTGCACCTTAAGACGTGCCGGATACAGCATGGTGTACTTAACGTTCGCTTTTTGAAGCATACGTTTCACATCGGTGTATTTGCGTCGGGCATCCTGCACTAGAGGGGTGAAGTCAGGGAACAGGGAGATGTTTGATCCCTGATAAGAAAGTGATCCCTTCTCTCTCGAGAGTCGGAGTGCCGTGTCCCTATCAGCGTACTTAAGGAGCCTGGCGACAATAATCCTAGGGGTCGCCCCCGGTGGGGGAGGGGGTCCCACTGAACGGTGCGCCAGCTCAACGGCAAATGAAGTTGAAAATGATTCCCTGCCAAATAGATCAGTAAGGAGGGTTTTGATAAATTTGGGCATTGGGCCGGTATTGGTGGATTCCGCTATGCAGGTGATGCGTAGGTTATTTCTGCGCGAACACGCTTCCAAATCCTCAGCTTTTGTCGCCAGCTGCTTCAGGATGCCCTCAGCCCTGTCCAATCGCTTTTGAACCGTTGGTTGACTGTCCTCAAGTTCCGAAATCCGATGCTCTGCCCCGTAAAGCCTGGTGCCTTGAGCATCCAAGCGGCTAGTGATGTAATCGAGGCGGCTATTAAGGGTGTCCAATCGGGCGTCGATGGACTGGAAGCCTGCTTTCAGTTCTGACATAATGGCTGCAACACCCTCCATCTGGGCTTGGTCCTGGTCGGCGGCCCCCTCACTATCCTCCCTTCGCGGGGTCTTACCCGCATCAAAATTCAGCTGTCGCTGTTTGGGGTCTGAGCAGCCCATCTTTACTATTAGCGATTATCAAGTAGCAGATCGGGGGGAGTGATATACTGCAGATTTACAGGCAGTGCGCAATTAGTGCAGGCAGTGAGGCAGCATGTCAGTCCAAGGGGCTGGGGCAATCAAATGTTGTGCCGATATTTTCGCCTGAGGGTAATGGCTACAGCTGGTACCCTTCCGTAGGACGGGAATTATATAGGAAGGATCAGTAGTTGCATAGCAGGCCGGGGAGCGGTCTTGTGTAGTAGGCCAAGGCGCGTATGCGTGCGCACATGCAGCAGGTCAAATCAGGGAGAGGACACCCGGGGGGGTTGATTGCAATTGCCCCGATGTGCAGTTGTCCCAGTCATGGGCATCTGGAGCTAATTCTGTAGGTCTTCGCCGTGCGCAATCTTTAAAGCACCGGAGCCGGCCCAGGAGGTTCACCCGCTCGCGGCATGCAATCTTACCGCGTTAATGCTCCGGTGCTATGCGTCGTCATTACACCACTGCGGGGGATCAGCGGGCATGGAGAGGTGCAGGCAGAGTTTCTGGAGCCGGCAGAAGAGCAGCCGAGGACGTGACGAGTTCCGCGGTCCAGACTGGAAGGGCCGCCAGGATATGCGCTGCTGCGCGCTAGTGCACTCCAGGCCCCGCCCTCAGGCTCACCAGAGTACCCTGTTGACTCGGGGCCTCCGAGGGCCGCATCAGGCCCGGAGGTGCAGCGCGCAGATCTCCACTTCTCGGGCACATCCGACTGCCGTTGTTGGGGAGTCCGATGCACGGTGGTTTCAAGACATTCACCGTGGGGTTTAGATCGCCATACTTCGCGTTGGAGAGCGGTCGGGCGATTTAAACGCTGCGACGGCTCCGGAGCTCTCGAGTTAGGCGGCCATCTCAGTCGCCTGCTCGGCCACGCCCCCGATATGTTAAGCATTTCTAACAGCCTGGGCATTGATTGTTTTGGATCTGTCACGTACAGTAATAAGTCATCGGCATATAGAGAGATAATGTCTTCATAGTCCACTTCCCATTTAATATTTCACAATTGGGTGTCACGTCACACTCAATTGGCCAGTCGTTACACCGCCAGAGCATACAGCAGAAAGAAACGGGGCATCTCTGTCCAGTTCCATGACCCAAGCAGAATTCCCTTGAAACCAAAACATTTAACTGCACTCTCTCTCTATTGGGACAGCATAGAGTAGTTCGACCCATGCCTGGAATTCTGGGCCAATTTTCATTTTATGCAGGACAGCTAGGTGGTTATGCCACTCCAGGGACAGGCTTCGAAAAATGTACAAAAAAATGTTGCTGCACCTGCAGTTCTAGTGACTCAGATAATCTACTCGACCTATCTATAATGTTTTCAACCCACAATATGGTCACTTATATAGTCTCTTATATATTTTTTACTTATCAGCCCCACTATCCCCAAAATGTGCTTGCCACCATACTGTTACTGTTAGACCTGGCATCATTGGCGCGGGTCTCCCTTCCTCTTTTCTCTTCTTACCTTTTATGTTGACTGGATTTAGATGCTCTGGGTGCTGTGCCACTGCCAATCAGTGACACAGCGCGAAGGCTCCCTGTGTAAAGATAACTGTATGAATTGGGATAACCATAGTGTGGCTCGTTTGGTTTACCTGTCAGCCCCTAGTATCAGTGCACTGTGTGCGCCCAGGGCTGGTAGACCAAATACGGCTGGTGGGCCTGCAGCGCTGATTTGCGCTACCCACCGAAGCAGCTTTTCAAGTATGCCTGTGTAGCATGTTCTAATAGCGAGTTACCCTCCATTTCACTGTTTATTGTTGTGAGGCCACCCGTTCTCGTAGGCCAGAATGTGCAGGCTGAGTATTACATGCCTTAATCCTACCTGCCCCCAGGAACCTGATAGGAACGTCGACTTTGATATGTTTAAGCTCAGAACATTGAGATACATCTTTTAGTAAGGATTATTAGCGTAGCCCGTGTTCGAAAATGCCTCTACTAGGAACGAGGTATTTTCCGGCCTAAGCTTTCCTGTAGGCTTTGCTAGCGTGTGTATTGGCCGTCTGGTTTTGGAGCAGCAGGGCCAGCTGGGTCAGACCTGGCTGGAGAGAGAGATCGGCATTTAGAGTATGGGGAGGGGTGACGCTTTGATCCGAGCAGGGCTGTGCCTGGCAAGGTGAATGATGGCTCCATCTCCCACTGGGCGTCTGATAGCAGACCCCCAGATTCTCAAAGGGCAGGATGTCGCCTCGTAAACCAAGTGCTCCCCGACCCCACCGAACTGGTTCTGGCTGGATGCAGTGATTTGTGACTGCAGAGAACAAAGACTTTTTAGGTATAAAACGCTACGCTGAAACCTGGTGCAGTGTGTTCCTTCTGGATGTCAAGACGAAACTCTGTCCGAGCGGACAGAGGAAAGGACTTTGAAACTTTCACCAAGCTTGCTGAAGAAACTACCCAAGGGCCTGAATTGAGAGCGCCTCCTGCTGAAGTCTCAGGGACATTAGACTTCACCCCGTCAGCCGCCTGAATTCCTGTACTAGGGATTCTACTTGCAGGTGAGGCCTCCGTCGAGTAATCCGGAACCTCTAGTTCTACTGTGAGGAACGCGGACTGGTAACCCTTGTGAACTCTGTGTGTGGGCCGCCGCAGCTAAGAGAGAGCTGCCGCCGCTGAGCGCCCGCCTTAATTTGAATCCTCAGAACCTTCGCTGAAACTGTGTGGGCCGCCGCAGCTAAGAGAGAGCTGCCGCCGCTGAGCACCCGCCTTAATTTGAATCCTCAGAACCTTCGTTGAAACTGTGTGGGCCGCCGGAGCTAAGAGAGAGCTGCCGCCGCTGAGCGCCCGCCTTAATTTGAATCCTCAAAACCTTCGCTGAAACTGTGTGGGCCGCCGCAGCTAAGAGAGAGCTGCCGCCGCTGAGCGCCCGCCTTAATTTGAATCCTCAGAACCTTCGCTGAAACTGTGTGGGCCGCCGCAGCTAAGAGAGCTGCCGCCGCTGAACGCCCGCCTTAATTTGAATCCTCAGAACCTTCGCTGAAACTGTGTGGGCCGCCGCAGCTAAGAGAGAGCTGCCGCCGCTGAGTGCCCGCACTTGTGTCAGCTGTGCAACATCGTGAATTGTCCTGTGTGCCGCCGCTGCTAAGAGAGCTGCCGCCGCTGAGTGCCCGCACTTGTGTCAGCTGTGCAACATCGTGAATTGTCCTGTGGGCCGCCGCAGCTAAGAGAGCTGCCGCCGCTGAGTGCCCGCACTTGTGTCAGCTGTGCAACATCGTGAATTGTCCTGTGGGCCGCCGCAGCTAAGAGAGCTGCCGCCGCTGAATGCCCGCACTTGTGTCAGTTGTGCAACATCGTGGATTGTCCTGTGGGCCGCCGCAGCTAAGAGAGAGCTGTCGCCGCTGAGTGCCCGCACTTGTGTCCGCTGTGCATCATCTTGATTTGTCCTGTGGGTCGCCGCAGCTAAGAGAGAGCTGTCGCCGCTGAGTGCCCGCACTTATGTCCGCTGTGCATCATCGTGATTTGTCCTGTGAGCCGCCGCAGCTAAGAGAGAGCTGCTGCCGCGGAGTGCTCGCACCCTTGCTAACTTTGCATCATCGTGATTTGTCCTGTGAGCCGCCGCAGCTAAGAGAGAGCTGCTGCCGCGGAGTGCTCGCACCTTTGCTAACTTTGCATCACCGAGATTTGTCCTGTGAGCCGCCGCAGCTAAGAGAGAGCTGCCGCCGCTGAGTGCTCGCACCTTTGCCAACCTTGCACCATCGTGAATCGTCCCGTGGGCTGCCGCAGCTAGGAGAGCGCTGCTGCCGCCGTGAGCCCACCACGGAGCTGCACGACGAGAGTCATCGCCACCACCAGCCCAGGCCGCCGCAGCCGCGTGCTGCTGCCGCTGGGAGCCCGCCTGTCCCCGAGTGCCCGAACCATTGTGAGTGCACGTTGCGGACCACTGCAATCGAGAACTGTGGTCGCTGGGAGTCCGCCTGTCACCGTCTCCGCTTCTTCGAGAAGCTACGTGCTGTGTCCCCGTCCAACGGCAGGTATCTGGTGCGCAACGGGTCGCGTAGACCCAGGCCTTGAACTCAGTCAGTGCCACGTTCTGGTGAATACGTATTGCCTTTTTAAGTCCCTACTGATTTACGTGCATTGTGACTGGTTAAAACGCTTTTGAGAGTCTCGTACTAAACCTTAGATAAAGATACTATTTTTCTATACCTACTTGAGTTGTGTTCTTTTTTTGGTGTCGTTACTGCCTTGTTGTGCATGGTCATAAATGCTTCACACACTGCCTCTGAAATAGGCCTAACTGCTCGTGCTACGTTACCACAGGGTTGAGCAGGGGTTATCAGAGGGGGTAGCCCACTTGCCCTGACTTAGGAAGAAGGGTCCCTATTTGGACAGTGGCGCCAGCCATTGCCAACTAGAGACCCCCATTTCTAACATTGGCGGTCAGCGGTGAGGATCAGGACTTGCATTTATGATCCACGTACAATAACTGGTAGACACCACTAGTGAGTACAGACCAAAGCGCAGACACGCGCTGATTTTTTTTTCCTCTCTGAATTTTTTTTGGTTGGTTGTTTTAGTATTGAATTGTTGATCGCAGCCATGAGTACTGCTAATATGGGAAGGCCAACATCCAATGCTTCGGAGGATCTCGCCTTTGAGGAGGAAAGATTAGATACCTATACTGCCAAACAGCTGAAGTCATTTTGTAGGCAATTCGCAGTCCCTGTGATAGGTCTCTCTAGGAAGGAGGAGTACCACAAGGCGCTGAAGGCCTGGTGGGAAGCGAGAGAGTCCGCTGGGGATGAGGAAGAGAATGCTGGAGGGCAGCAGGATGATGCAGTAGAGGGGGGGGAGATAGAACACCCTCCAATCCAGGTACTAGTGTATCCCAAAGGAGCCTGACCACAGAAGAGCTGGAGGAAAGGGAGAGAGATAGGAGGCATAGTTTGGAGATGGCTAAATTGGAAGGTCAGAAGGACCTTGAGAGTAAGAAGTTAGACATTGAGAAGAATCGATTGTCATTTGAACTTGAGAAAATGAGAATGGAACATGAGAGAATGTTGAGAGAGATAGAGATCATGGCGAGGAGTTTCCCGGTCTCCCCCTCTGGTGGCAGCATACCTTTAGTAACTCCTGAGAGTAGAGTTTATATTCCTAAGGATGTCATTAAGGATTTTCACAAGAGTGAGGATATTGGGCAATGGTTTGCCGCATATGAGATAGCAATGGTGTCCCACCGGGTCCCTGAGCAGGATTGGGGAGCGGGATTGGGGGGGCGCTTAGTGAGTGATGGTAGGGATACCCTGTTGGACCTGCCTGAGGAGAGCAGGATGGTGTATGCCCATATGAAAGAAGCTTTGATGACCCGTTATGGTTTGACCCCAGAAATGTACAGGCAGAGGTTTAGGACCTGTAAGAAGTTAGAGGGTACCATGTGGGTTGAATATGTCTTTTTTCTGCAGAGCAATGGATCGCTGGGTAAAAGGTAGCAAAGTGGAAACTTTCGAGCAATTGTATGATTTGTTTGCGTGGGAGCATTTGTCCAGTAACTGTTTTCCAGAGCTACGCCAGCACCTGATTGATAGCAAGCTAACTAACCCTAGGAAGCTTGCTGAGGAGGCGGACCGCTGGGTGAGCACCCGGGTCCGCAAAGGTTTTGTGGGAGACTTTGCCAGAGGTGGGCAGGGTCCCCAGCAGAAAAGTGGGGGGGTCAAGGGTAAACAGAGGGAGTTCCAGAGAGGGCCCCAAAGTAATTCGCAAGGGAACCAAGCAGTGGTGTCCCGGCCTCCCCCTGAGAAGAAGCCAGTGTCCCCGACAGGTAGGCCTGTCCAGAGGGGGCCACTCTCTTGTTTCAAGTGTGGTCAAGTGGGCCACCAGTATTATGATCCCCAGTGTCCCCAGAGGGACCCCAATGCATCCCCTCGTGCACCACCCCGTGCACCATCCCGCCAGATTGCCAGTGTAGCCCTGGGGGGGGGGGGGAGGAAATGGAGGTCCAAGGTGGGTGGGATCCCGTAGAGTTAACCCTTGTCTCGCTAGGAGACTTCGAGAAGGTCCCTAACCCCACACTGCCGACCAACACTCAGAAGTACCGGCAGTGGGTGACCATCAATGGCCATAGGGTGGAGGCTCTCAGGGACACCGGAGCTAGTGTGACTGCTGTCAGCTCCCGGTTGGTGTCCAAAGAGCAAGTTGTCCCCCATGCATTCTGCCCCGTAGTGTCAGCAGACAACTCGGAGAGCCAGTGTGAAGTGGCTCAGGTTCCCTTCGAGTGGGGGGAGGGGGGTCGCAGGAACTCTTTGTGGCTGAGAGGGCCGCCATGCCTGTAGACTGTCTGTTGGGCAACGATCTGGAGAACTCCCCGTGGGCTACGGTGGAGAGAAAGTCTCATTTGGAAATGTTGGGTTTGCCTGAGTGGGCGTGTGTGACCACTCGATCCATGACAGCTCAGAAGGATGTTCAGGAGGGTCTGGAGCCTGAAAGTATGGCCCTGGCCCCTGCCTCAAAGAGAAGGGGTAGGGGGCGCAGGAAACCGGCCCCCGCGGTTCCCACGGTCCCGGAGGGAGCAGACCTTGAGGGGATGCCCTGGAACCTACGGGGGAACAAGTGGCCGAACTGGGGGACCTACCGGAGCTGACCCATTGGCAGCAGGAAGGGGGCCCTCCAGGGAGGAATTTTGCGAGCAGCAGAGAACCTGCCCTTCTCTTGAGGGGGTGCGGCGACAGGCCGCCGCCCAGGCAGTAGGTGACCAGACAGGGTCACATAGGATCTATTGGGAGAACGACCTCCTTTATAGCGAGCCTAAGGTTGCTGAGCCTGGGTCAGCCCATGTGCTGGTGGTACCCCAGCGCTTCAGGACCTTCCTACTGGGGTTGGCTCATGATGTGCCACTGGCCGGACATCTGGGGCAGACCAAGACCTTTGAGAGGCTGGTCACCCACTTCTATTGGCCCCAGATGCGCAGGAGCTCAGATGCTCACTGCAGGACGTGTGAGACTTGCCAGGCAAGTGGGAAGAGTGGGGGAAGATTAAGGCCCCACTACAGCCCTTTCCCGTGGTGAGCACCCCATTCGAGAGAGTGGGCATTGATATTGTGGGGCCTCTGGATCCCAAGACAGCCATGGGCAACAGGTTCATCCTGGTCTTGGTGGACCATGCCACCCGGTACCCTGAGGCCATCCCGCTCAGGACAGTGACGGCCCCCGTGGTGGGACGGGCACTGATGGGGATTTTCTCCCGTGTGGGATTCCCCAGAGAGGTGGTGTCCGATAGGGGAACTAACTTCATCTCCAAGTACATGAAGTCTCTGTGGGAGGAGTGTGGGGTAACATATAAGTTCACCACTCCTTACCACCCCCAGGGTAATGGGCTGGTTGAGAGATTCAACCGGACCCTTAAGGGCATGATTATGGGCCTAGGCGAGCCCATGAGGCGTAAGTGGGATGTCCTCTTGCCATGCCTGTTGTTTGCTTACCGTGAGGTGCCACAGAAGTCCTTGGGGTTCAGTCCCTTTGAGCTGCTCTATGGTCACCCGGTAAGAGGGCCTCTGAGTCTGGTCAAGGAAGGCTGGGAGCAATATCCCAGGAAACCTCCCCAGGATGTGTTTAGTTACATGCTGGCCTTCAGGAACCAGACTCGGCGTTTCAGGAAACTTGCTGAGGCAAACCTGGAAACCAGCCAGCAAGAGATGAAACGCTGGCACGATCAGAATGCCACTCTGATCGAGTTTCAGCCTGGACATAAGGTTTGGGTCATGGCCCCGGTGGAGCCCTGTGCGCTCCAGGATAGGTGGACCGGCCCCTTTGAGGTGGTGGAGCGCAAGAGTCCTGTTACCTACATGGTGGACTTGCAGTCTCCCAGGAACCCCTTACGGGTCCCGCATGTTAACCGCCTGAAGCCCCACTTTGAGAGGTCTGAAGTGGGCATGCTTCTGGCCACAGATGCTGGGATGGAGGAGGAGAGCCAGCCCCCTCCTGACCTCCTGTGTGCGGGGGAGCGAGATGGGTCAGTGGAGGGTGTGGTCCTCTCCACCACACTGACTCCTGAGCAGCAGGGTGATTGTCGCCACCTGTTGGGGCAATTCAGTGATCTGTTCTCCCTGGTACCTAGTGTCACTGATTGGTGTGTCCATGACGTGGACACCGGGGACAGTCCTCCCATTAAGCACAAGGCTTACCGAGTGACTGACCGGGTAAGGGCCTACATTAAGGATGAGGCTACCAAAATGTTTGCCCTTGGGGTGATTGAGTCCTCTAGCAGCCCTTGGTCCAGCCCAGTGGTCCTGGTACCAAAAGCTGCAGCGCCTGGTACCACCCCAGACCTTTGGTTCTGCGTGGACTATCGGGGCCTCAATTCAGTCACGAAGACTGACGCGCACCCCATCCCCAGAGCTGATGAGCTCATAGATCGGTTAGGGGCTGCAAAATACCTCAGCACATTTGATTTGACGTCTGGGTATTGGCAGATCGCCTTGACCGAGGGAGCAAAGGAGAGGTCAGCCTTCTCCACACCCGATGGACACTACCAGTTCCGGGTGATGCCCTTTGGAATGAAGAATGCCCCTGCCACCTTTCAGAGGCTGGTCAACAGGGTGTTGGTTGGGCTGGAAGACTTCAGTGCCGCCTACCTGGATGACATTGCGTTGTTTAGCTCGTCTTGGGAGGACCACCTGCGCCACCTTTGGGAGGTATTGATGGCACTGCGGAAGGCAGGCCTCACCATCAAAGCCAGTAAGTGCCAGATTGGGCAGGGTTCTGTAGTGTATTTGGAGCACCAGGTGGGGAGCGGCCAAGTGGCGCCCCTTCAGCCCAAAATTGACACTATCCTGGCGTGGGAACCCCCCCAAGACTCAGACGCAGGTGAGAGCCTTCTTAGGACTCACGGGGTACTACAGGAGGTTTGTCAAGGGATATGGCAACATTGTTGCACCCTTGACTGAGCTGACTTCTAAGAAGCAGCCAAAGAAGGTAAATTGGACTGACACCTGTCAGAACGCGTTTGATGCCCTGAAGACTGCCATGTGCACCGCACCCGTTCTTCAGGCGCCCGACTTTTCAAAGGAATTTGTTGTCCAAACAGACGCCTCAGAGCATGGTATAGGGGCTGTTCTGTCACAGATCAATGAGGAGGGACTAGACCAACCTGTAGCCTTCCTGAGCAGGAGGTTACTTCCCCGGGAACAGAGGTGGAGTGCAATTGAGCGTGAGGCATTTGCTCTGGTCTGGGCGCTGAAGAAGCTGAGACCATATCTGTTTGGGACTCACTTCCGGGTTCAGACAGACCACAGGCCCCTTAGATGGTTGATGCATATGAGGGGTGAGAATCCCAAGTTGTTGAGGTGGTCCATTTCCCTACAGGGTATGGATTTCACGGTGGAACACCGCCCCGGTACAGAACACGCCAATGCTGACGGTCTGTCCAGGTTTTTCCGCCTTAGTGATGAGAACTCCCACGGGAATGGTTAGTTCTCCCCACATTTCAGCTGGAGGGGACGCGTGTTAGACCTGGCATCATTGGCGCGGGTCTCCCTTCCTCTTTTCGCTTCTTACCTTTTATGTTGACTGGATTTAGATGCTCTGGGCGCTGTGCCACTGCCAATCAGTGACACAGCGCGAATGCTCCCTGTAAAGATAACTGTATGAATTGGGATAACCATAGTTTGGCTCGTTTGGTTTACCTGTCAGCCCCTAGTATCAGTGCACTGTGTGCGCCCAGGGCTGGTAGACCAAATACGGCTGGTGGGCCTGCAGCGCTGATTTGCGCTACCCACCGAAGCGGCTTTTCAAGTATGCCTGTGTAGCATGTTCTAATAGCGAGTTACCCTCCATTTCACTGTTTATTGTTGTGAGGCCACCCGTTCTCATAGGCCAGATTGTGCAGGCTGAGTATTACATGCCTTAATCCTACCTGCCCCCAGGAACCTGATAGGAACGTCGACTTTGATATGTTTAAGCTCAGAACATTGAGATACATCTTTTAGTAAGGATTATTAGCGTAGCCCGTGTTCGAAAATGCCTCTACTAGGAACGAGGTATTTTCTGGCCTAAGCTTTCCTTTAGGCTTTCTAGCGTGTGTATTGGCCGTCTGGTTTTGGAGCAGCAGGGCCAGCTGGGTCACACCTGGCTGGAGAGAGAGATCGGCATTTAGAGTATGGGGAGGGGTGACTCTTTGATCCGAGCAGGGCCGTGCCTGGCAAGGTGAATGATGGCTCCATCTCCCACTGGGCGTCTGATAGCAGACCCCCAGATTCTCAAAGGGCAGGATGCCGCCTCGTAAACCAAGTGCTCCCCGACCCCCACCGAACTGGTTCTGGCTGGATGCAGTGATTTGTGACTGCAGAGAACAAAGTCTTTTTAGGTATAAAACGCTACGCTGAAACCTGGTGCAGTGTGTTCCTTCTGGATGTCAAGACGAAACTCTGTCCGAGCGGACAGAGGAAAGGACTTTGAAACTTTCACCAAGCTTGCTGAAGAAACTACCCAAGGGCCTGAATTGAGAGCGCCTCCTGCTGAAGTCTCAGGGACATTAGACTTCACTCCGTCAGCCGCCTGAATTCCTGTGCTAGGGATTCTACTTGCAGGTGAGGCCTCCGTCGAGTAATCCGGAACCTCTAGTTCTACTGTGAGGAACACGGACTGGTAACCCTTGTGAACTCTGTGTGTGGGCCGCCGCAGCTAAGAGAGCTGCCGCCGCTGAGTGCCCGCACTTGTGTCAGCTGTGCACATCGTGAATTGTCCTGTGGGCCGCCGCAGCTAAGAGAGCTGCCGCCGCTGAGTGCCCGCACTTGTGTCAGCTGTGCAACATCGTGAATTGTCCTGTGGGCCGCCGCAGCTAAGAGAGCTGCCGCTGCTGAATGCCCGCACTTGTGTCAGTTGTGCAACATCGTGGATTGTCCTGTGGGCCGCCGCAGCTAAGAGAGAGGTGTCGCCGCTGAGTGCCCGCACTTGTGTCCGCTGTGCATCATCGTGATTTGTCCTGTGGGTCACCGCAGCTAAGAGAGAGCTGTCGCCGCTGAGTGCCCGCACTTGTGTCCGCTGTGCATCATCGTGATTTGTCCTGTGAGCCGCCGCAGCTAAGAGAGAGCTGCTGCCGCGGAGTGCTCGCACCTTTGCTAACTTTGCATCACCGAGATTTGTTCTGTGAGCCGCCGCAGCTAAGAGAGAGCTGCCGCCGCAGAGTGCTCGCACCTTTGCCAACTTTGCATCATTGGGATTTGTCCTGTGGGTCGCCGCAGCTAAGAGAGAGCTGCTGTCGCTGAGTGCCCGCATCTTTGTCAACCTTGCACCTTCGTGAATCGTCCCGTGGGCTGCCGCAGCTAGGAGAGCGCTGCTGCCGCCGTGAGCCCACCACGGAGCTGCACGACGAGAGTCATCGCCACCACCAGCCCGGGACGCCGCGTGCTGCTGCCGCTGGGAGCCCGCCTGTCCCCGAGTGCCCGAACCATTGTGAGTGCACGTTGCGGACCACTGCAATCGAGAACTGTGGTCGCTGGGAGTCCGCCTGTCACCGTCTCCGCTTCTTCGAGAAGCTACGTGCTGTGTCCCCGTCCAACGGCAGGTATCTGGTGCGCAACGGGTCGCGTAGACCCAGGCCTTGAACTCAGTCAGTGCCACGTTCTGGTGAATACGTATTGCCTTTTAAGTCCCTACTGATTTACGTGCATTGTGACTGGTTAAAACGCTTTTGATAGTCTCGTACTAAACCTTAGATAAAGATACTATTTTTCTATACCTACTTGAGTTGTGCCCTTTTGTGGTGTCGTTACTGCCTTGTTGTGCATGGTCATAAATGCTTCACACACTGCCTCTGAGATAGGCCTAACTGCTCGTGCTACGTTACCACAGGGTTGAGCAGGGGTTATCAAAGGGGGTAGCCCACTTGCCCTGACTTAGGAAGAAGGGTCCCTATTTGGACAGTGGTGCCAGCCATTGCCAACTAGAGACCCCCATTTCTAACAGTTACCAAACAAAAAAACTGAAATGGGTCGCTAACGTACTTCCCTGAGAAAGGAAGCATGTGTTTCAGAGTTTGAAAAAACACACACTCAGCAGCTGACAAAGGTCGAGCACTTAAATTCCAACAGTTCCATGAATATCTTGCGAGTGCAGCTACTTCCGACATCCGCTGCTGAAGGATGTCAAACAGGCAACAAAGTTCATAGAAAAGGAAGGCGCACTCTGATTGCAGTCACTTAAAAAACACGTGTAGTGCCAAAAATCATCTTTTTATTAATATTGCTTTAACTGTAAAGTAGGCACACAGCCAACGCGTTTCGTTCCCTTGTGCCAGGGGAACTTCGTCAGGGCTGTAACAAACATAACACAACTAACATGAATATACATATATAAAATACACAACAAATATAAACTACACATTTAGACAATAAGAATAACATATTTAAACAAAACCAAAAGGGAAAAGGCAATTAAGAAAACAGAAAAGTAACTTCAATAACCAAAATCAAACCGAAAATGACCCAAAGATGTTAAAAGAATTCAGACAGAAAGTATTATGAAAAAATCAAATCATGACAGTGAGACACCAATGAACATAATACACATATAAACTTTAAGAACATACATTATTATACACTAAAAGAATATTAACGGGTGAGAGAGGATACGATAAAAAGAAAAAATGAATGGAACAAGTTAATACCACACCGGGATAAAAATTAATTATAGTTTAGCGTTGAGAAGAAGAAAAAAAAAGAAAAAGAAGAAAGGGGGGGGAAAGAAGGTGCGAGAGGGATAAGGGAGAGAGAGAAGGGGAAAGAGGGGATGCAAGGGCCAATAAGGACCTTAGTTAAAATTATGTACAAAAATTAATTAAAATTAAGATTCACCTAAATCAAGGTTGAATGAAACACCCCTTGACAATCATGTGGGTGTTGAAACGCCTAATTAAGGCTCTCTGGTGCAGTCAAGATAGAAGATATTTCAATCTAGATGGTAATAAAGAAAAAAGAACGAATTGCCATGGTTGTATTTGCACAAGGAAAAGATGGTACATCCCAATCTTAAAAGATGGTTCGTTCAAAAAAGGATCAGAGAGTTAAACAGGAACAATCTCCATAATAAGTATCAAAGGGTAGTAAACCAAGAGTATAAATTACTGAATAGGTAAATGCTTGGCCCAATTGCCAAAACAAATTAGGCAAACGTTGTGTATCATACCATAGAAAGTAATCTGTGTGTCCTAGGGGTTTTTAGATAATTATGACAACACCGTAATTGAGAGAGGGGATAGATTATTTCCTAGTCCAAATAAACAGTACAAAGACAGAGCAGGGGTGGATGTGATAGTACAATACGCTTTAAAATAGTGACCATATGTTCGTCACAATATGTCCATAATAAATCTCACCTAAACAAGTGTAGAAAGACATCTGGTAGTGTCAAAAGAAAACCAATCCAATGTCCACATCAATATCAAATGAACAGCAGTCGTGTAAGACAAAGGTAACAAGGTCTAAAGTAAAGCGAAGGAGAAATGTCGCAAGATTGGAATGCATCCCATATTACCCAACCCATGTCCAGAGCCTTAACATCATATTCATATTTGACCAACAAAAAAGTACCCCGGGGCCTAAGAATCTTGATCTTCCCTACATTTGAGGACCTAAGCGAGGACCTCTTAAATGAGTGGGAAGGCAATCTTGAGAATGCATCGCAAATTATGATGCAAATCTTAATTAAACACGCCAGGGAAAAAGGAGATAAATTGCAAGGGGAGATTGAAGCCCTAGAGAAAGAAATTAATAACATGGAGCAAAAGGATCTCATTGAAAAGAATTTTACTATTCTAAAAAAAGTTATGGAGGAACATCAAATGTACTTGAAAGAAAAGAAACTAAAAAAGATTAAGAGGGATGACAAGGATTACAGGGATGGACGTGTATACACGTTCGCCCGCAAATTTGATAATATCCAGACCAACGAAGAAAAAAAGAGAACACGTGATGAGAGAGAGGACAGTGAAGAAGTCCGTTCTGATATTAGTATATCCTCCTCCTCCATGAATAGTATATCCTCTAATGCATCACAGGGGACCCCTTTGGGGGAAGGAGCTTCTTCATTCCAGAAGGAGCTCGCCAAAGTCAGAATCAGCAGCAGACTCCAACTGAAAAGAGAGCAACCAAAACAAGGAGGGGAGGGAGGAGGTCAAAGGGCAGGTACAGGACGAGGGGCAATCAACAAACAGAATGTAGTGGTGAAACCCAAATAATGAATGCTAATATACCTGTTTATGATATGCTATCTGATGACTGTAATGGTGATTTCGATCTAAAAATTGTTAATTTATCTAATAAAATCCTCGATGATGATGATGAATTGTCAGTACTAAGCAAAGGTTTAAATTTTTGCCCTACACAGGGTGGGGATCTTACTGATGTCCACATAGATTTGTATAAATTTATAAGAATATTAAAACTCAAGGATTACTTTTCTCAGCAAATCCCTAAGATTACCAAAACATCGACTGACTTAGAAGGTATGACTCACACTGTCGCCGATATCCGGAATGTGCAGCTTCTGCTCACTTTGGAGGATGATGGTCACTATGATGTACCTACCATACTTAGTGATTTTGATATTGTACAGGATTGTAACATAGATAGTGGGTTTAAACCCAAATCTAAATTTGTACCTCCTTATAACTATCATCCAAACATAGATATCTTTTATGACAAAGTCAGCAATGACTTGTACAAATTGGAGAGACCTGGTAAACGTACTCGTTACATTAACCACAACATTACCGCCAAAGAACGACAAGCACTAAATAGACTTAAATTGGATAAGACTAGTGTCATAAAAGAGGCTGATAAGGGCGGTAATGTTGTGGTTATGCACCATTGTGACTATATGTCAGAAATTGACCGACAGTTGGGAGATACCCATTGTTACCAGCGTATTGCCACCAATCCAACAAAAGAACTTACATTGATGATAAATGTTAAACTATGCGAATGGAGAGATATTGGTCTCCTCTCTGAGGATGACTTTAGGTATCTTAGAGTTGATTACCCAAAATATGCATGTATATATATTTTACCTAAAATTCATAAGGGTGGCATTTTTCCTCCTGGTCGCCCTATTATTTCAGGGATTGACTCTCCTACCGAAAAACTTTCCGAATTCGTTGACTACAGACTACAAAAATATGTAACTGATCTTCCCTCGTACATTAGGGATACTAAAGACATCTTGATAAAGTTTAATGATTTTAAATGGTCTGATGATCTCTCGTTCGTCACCTTTGACGTAGAGAGTTTGTACACTTGTATACACAAGGAGCATGGCATACGAGCTGTTCGATCGTTTCTGGACAGGGAACGTGCGGAGCACTATGATTTTAATGAGATGCTACTAGAAATGATCGATATAATTTTAAGTAACAATTTTTTTTTACATGATACTGCTTGGTTCCACCAGATACTTGGGACCGCTATGGGTTCGAAATTTGCTCCCTCTTACGCCTGCCTCTTTATGGGGTGGTTTGAGAGGGAGTATGCCTGGCACAGACGTGCCTCCCCCTGGACCGAACATATCGTGTTCTGGGGGAGGTATATCGATGACATCATTGTTCTGTGGTCAGGGACCACCGACCAACTACATCAATATCACACTTACCTTAACAGTAACACCTTTAATGTTAAACTTACCATGACACATGACAGAGAAGAAATCAATTTCTTGGACATACATTTTTATGTCAAGAAGAACACTGTACAAAGTACTCTCTATCGGAAGGAGACTGCGTGCAATGCAGTTCTACATGCTGGTAGCGCCCATTCACGCTCAGTTATCAATAATATTCCGTATGGTGAGATGGTCAGGCTGAGAAGGAACTGCAGTGAGGAAGACACGTACCAAAGGAACATTTTGGAATCCAAGAAAAGATTCCTCAAAAGAGGATATAATAGAGAGGTAGTTGACAAAGCAATTGTAAAAGCTCAACAACTTAGAAGGGAGGATACACTTTGTAACAAACCACGGGAGACTAACATGACACGTGATGACAGGGCCGTCAGTCTAGTTACTGAATATAATCTAAACAGTAGCAAAGTATATAACATTTTAAGGAAGAATTGGAGCATCATCAGAAACATCCCGGGCCTCAGTGATTACATAACTGATAAACCTTCCATTACTTACCGTAGAGGTAGGTCGCTACGCAATACCTTGTGCCCTAGTTATGTGACCAACAATCGCGAAACCTGGTTAGCACCTAAACCATTAGGCTTCTATACATGCGGTTTCTGTAATGTTTGCCCTTTTGGGAGAAACAAAACTACGGACTTCATTTACAACACTGCTACTAAACATAAGATTACACATTTTATCAATTGCAACACCACATATGTAATATATGTTCTGGGTTGCAATTGTAATATCATATATGTGGGAAGCATGGTACGCCCACTCAAAGTCAGAATTCAGGAACATAGAAGGGCTATAATCAATAAGGATAGTCGATACCCTGTGAGTGAACATTACGCAAATGTGCATCCTTCAGACAACTCCTTTTGGTTTCACGGTATTGACCATGTACCATTGGGAAATAGAGGTGGAAACCGGGAGCTATTGGTCAGACGTAAGGAAGCTAAATGGATTTGTCGTTTGAATGCTACTCAAATGGGTCATAATACGGATAGGGAGTTGCATTACTTTCTTGGTTAACCAAGATTGGTCCCTTTGGGGTATATACCCCTACTCTGGTAACAACAACACTCATCCTATTAACATCAAGTAATGTATGGCTGTGTGTATTGACCTATATAGATATTTTCCTCACGGTGTTGTCAATATCACTGGTAATGTAATGTCTCAGCCCATTGGAATGTCTCTCCTCCGATTTGTGACAAAGATATTGGTCCCTTTGGGGTAAATACCCCCGCCCTGGTAACTACAATACTCATCATATTAACATTAAATTATGTATGGCTGTTTGTATTGACCTATATGGGTGTTTCCCTCATGGTGATATCAATATTACTGGTAATGTAATGTCTCAGCCCATTGGAATATTGGAATGTTTCCCCTCTGATTTACTCATGTTCTATCCTTTCTATTCAACCTACTTCTAAATATGATTTCTTGTCATTAGTCATAAGCAGGGTTTGCCATATCTGGAATTGCCTCTCCCTTTTTTATTGGTGGCACGTTCTTCATTTTATCAGGTTATGTTTAAGAGTGGGTGACACTTGTTGTCACTGTCTATGATCTTGAGTTTTAAGTTTGTCCTCATGACTGTATGACACTTAAGGTATTGCAGGAATGCATATCCACTATGTTGAGATAGGCTACATGAGCTAATAGTCTAGTATTCTGATTCTGCTCTTAGGATATATCGGCTTCTGGCTAATACAGTCTACATCCTATGTTTGGTTCGTCACTTCTACCTACCTCCATTATTCCAGAATTGTTGGCTATATTTATCATGCAGTGAGGGGCTTTATGAGGTCACAGGTGTCATGCTTTAAGATTCCCCACTAAATTGCTTCATATTAACTTCATTTATCCACATTGCCCGGCATTCCATCACATAGGCCGATAAGTGTACTTTAACCATATTACTGGTAGTAAATCAGTATGAGCCTTTCTTCTCTACTATTAATTTAAGGTAACCCAATCGGGCCTTTAACACATTATAAGATGGCCGCCACTCTGACTGATTTTTAGTTGTATTTTATTGGTGTTAGCTCCGCTTTGTATGCTTGAAACACATTATAAGATGGCCGCCATTCTATGACTGATTTTTAGTTGTATTTTATTGGTGCTAGTGCCGTTTTGTATGCCGATGACGTCATCACGTCCAATTACGGCTTTGCAGGTCGGGCTTTTAGCCCGGTGGCGCGAGCGTTTCTGCTTACTTTCCACAAGTTATCACGCTGTGCGGTTTTCGTGTTCAGAGTGAGAAGGTAAGGCTCTGGCGCTTGATAATGCACGTTGTGTCATTTGTTTTGCATCATTGTGGGACTTAGATGCTTATAAGGTATTAGGTCCCTTACGTACTTTGCTCCATTCGACAAACTTTTTTGGGGGTTAGGTATATTTGACCTATCCGATGTACTGGGTTCGACAATGAATCCTCTTACTATAAATGCCCCACACTCTACTTGGGGCCTTACATTGACAGATTTATGTCTAACCGATATCGCCATCTGTCAAACACAGATATACTTTTGCTAATTTGCATGCGGCATACATATAAACTCTCTGCATGTTTTCATGTGGTATTGTTATTGTGCTTGCGTTATTTATAGTTGCTAACATTTGGATTGTTTTTCTTTATCAGATTTACTACCACGTTTACATAATATGCAGTTGCCCTATTCTAGGCACTGTCAGTTATGCTATCCCCGCATTTATGTATGCTACATGTTGGACTATGGCTCTATCATGATAGACTATTGTTGGCCTAGCACGATCACTTTACATTTTCATGTGTAATTCCTGAATGTTCAGTTGTTATATTTTTGGGGCTCGGTATAGTTGAAATGATTGTGGCTGTGTGTTATTATTTATGGATTTATGCACAGCCACCTTTCTGCAATATATTAATGAATATGATGTTAAGGCTCTGGACATGGGTTGGGTAATATGGGATGCATTCCAATCTTGCGACATTTCTCCTTCTCTTTACTTTAGACCTTGTTACCTTTGTCTTACACGACTGCTGTTCATTTGATATTGATGTGGACATTGGATTGGTTGTTCTTTTGACACTACCAGATGTCTTTCTACACTTGTTTAGGTGAGATTTATTATGGACATATTGTGACGAACATATGGTCACTATTTTAAAGCGTATTGTACTATCACATCCTACCCCTGCTCTGTCTTTGTACTGTTTATTTGGACTAGGAAATAATCTATCCCCTCTCTCAATTACGGTGTTGTCATAATTATCTAAAAACCCCTAGGACACACAGATTACTTTCTATGGTATGATACACAACGTTTGCCTAATTTGTTTTGGCAATTGGGCCAAGCATTTACCTATTCAGTAAATTATACTCTTGGTTTACTACCCTTTGATACTTATTATGGAGATTGTTCCTGTTTAACTCTCTGATCCTTTTTGAGCGAACCATCTTTTAAGATTGGGATGTACCATTTTTTCCTTGTGCAAATACAACCATGGCAATTCGTTCTTTTTTCTTTATTACCATCTAGATTGAAATATCTTCTATCTTGACTGTACCAGAGAGCCTTAATTAGGCGTTTCAACACCCACATGATTGTCAAGGGGTGTTTCATTCAACCTTGATTTAGGTGAATCTTAATTTTAATTAATTTTTGTACATAATTTTAACTAAGGTCCTTGTTGGCCCTTGCATCCCCTCTTTCCCCTTCTCTCTCTCCCTTATCCCTCTCGCACCTTCTTTCCCCCCTTTCTTCTTTTTCTTTTTTTTTCTTCTTCTCAACGCTAAACTATAATTAATTTTTATCCCGGTGTGGTATTAACTTGTTCCATTCATTTTTTCTTTTTATCGTATCCTCTCTCACCCGTTAATATTCTTTTAGTGTATAATAATGTATGTTCTTAAAGTTTATATGTGTATTATGTTCATTGGTGTCTCACTGTCATGATTTGATTTTTTCATAATACTTTCTGTCTGAATTCTTTTAACATCTTTGGGTCATTTTCGGTTTGATTTTGGTTATTGAAGTTACTTTTCTGTTTTCTTAATTGCCTTTTCCCTTTTTGGTTTTGTTTAAATATGTTATATCTTATTTGTCTAAATGTGTAGTTTATATTTGTTGTGTATTTTATAAATGTATATTCATGTTAGTTATGTTATGTTTGTTACAGCCCTGACGAAGTTCCCCTGGCACAAGGGAACGAAACGCGTTGGCTGTGTGCCTACTTTACAGTTAAAGCAATATTAATAAAAAGATGATTTTTGGCACTACACGTGTTTTTTAAGTGACTGCAATCAGAGTGCGCCTTCCTTTTCTATGAAATGTGTTTCAGAGTTGGTGGAGACTTGCCAGAATACCAGCAACATAGATTCACACAAAACCCCAGGTACTGGTGGGCAAAGGCACTTCATTAGTTCTGCTGCTTTAAATGAGGTTTTTCTCGGATTTTACTATTGCCAATTTAAAACAGGATTTACTAATTTTTAGACGAATAAGAGGCCGAGTCGTCATCTTGAGATCAGATTACTGCGTGTTTTCGTCAGTGACTACTTATATATATTAAAGCCAAAATGAGTTTCACAGAGTGCTTAACTGCCATGATAGTTCCTTAATAAGCGCTCAAGGAAGAGCAGTAAACAAAAAAGTGGAGCAAGCACTACATTTTGATGTGCTATTATAACTTGGCTTAGTCAACACATCGCAACTTCCTCACAGAGTGGCACCAGTGACCGCCTCATTCATGGCTAAAGCTTACTGCTACTACTTGGTTGGACATTGGACATTGATGTATTTTTACTAAATACCAAAAAGCATACAGCAGCAGACCAAGGCCAAGCACATTAGATCCCACCAGTTTCATAAAATATTATTCAAGTGCAACTACTTCCGGCATCCGCTGCTGGAAGATGTCAATAATAGTACGAGTCCATAAGAAAGGAAGGTGAGTTTCTTTTCTTTATTTACGTGGTTTATATTCTCTAAAGACCTTTTATATAGGGTGTCTTGACCATATCAGGGGACGTACGATCTTGATTTTGAAACGGTACACCGTGATAACAATTGGACCTGTGACTGAGTTGTGTACGTTCCCTTTATATTACCAATAAGCCCTGACGAAGTTCCCGTGGCACTAGGGAACGAAACGCGTTGGCTGTGTGCCGGTTTTAACCAAACCACGTAAATAAAGAAAAGAAACTTTGGATAATACATGTTTCCTGATTGCTTTCATTTAGAGTGCACCTTCTTTTCTTATGGAGATGTATTTTTACTGTTTGAGTGCTCGGACTATTCTTTGCACAGTGAATGCCCTTCTAGGGAGCAGCCTAATTGGGTTGTTTGGTAACCAACCCCAGTCCTGGAGCACCGTTTGTGATATTTTTTGCTTTTTACTTTCCCTAGATTTATTGCTGAGCGCCTATTACTGTAAACCGATTACCATATCCTCATTACTAAAGCTTACTTTGTTTACACACCCGGCAAACCATAGTCTTGTCCTACAAACACATCAGTTGATCTGGCTCTCTCAGGTCAGTTGGGTATCCCCTTCGCACAGTATTTTATGTGGTATCTCTAAGTAGATGAAAGACATGCAAATAAGTCTCTCTATGAAGAAATCTTGCCCTGGAAGTTTACCAGACTTCTCTACATTGAGACAGGCTAGTGCAGACACGCTTGGGACAATAGTCTGGTGCATAATTGTAAAAGCACAGCTCGCTACTGGAACAACGAATGCAACTTGCACAGCCCACGCCAGGAATACAAAGCTCACACTCCTGCCATGCACAACTCGTTCAAACTGCACACCTTACATCCGGGACAGCATTGTCCTCTATGATACAACTCATACTCTGAATAGTTCAATTATGCACAACTCCTCCCCCTTGATTGCATGACACTTGTAGGAGAGTAGGATCTGCCTCTTATGTTGCCCCCACTTTTTTTCTGATGTTTACACTGGTTTCTGGCTATAGTCTGGCTGGGCCCCTGCTAATCAGGGCCCCAGCCTCTCTGTTCTCTCTAAACGACTTGGAGTGCACTCTAGGTGCACTAGTGATTGGATACTGTGGTACCTTATGAGTCCCTAGTATATGGTACCTTAGGTACCAAGGGCATAGGTACTTCACAGGCCTACCAGGGGCTGCAGCATGTATTATGCCACCCCTGGGAAGCAGACTAAATCTGACACCACAGGCCTGCTACTGCAGCCTGGGTGAGGAAGTGCTAGCACCCCTCACTGAGATATAGGTCCCCTATATCTCTCCTACACACACTTATAAACCTATCAGTCACCCCTAAGGCAGGCCCTATCAATCCTGAGGGCAGGGTGCTTGGCTTCTATGTGAGGAGGTGCCCCTGCCTGAGCAGGGCCCCTCTGCAGCTCTCAGAGTCCATTCTCTGGTGCTGTTTGTGGATGCGGTTAAACCATATACTTTTAAGTGCATTATATCCTCGCGGTAAAATGCTAACTTTGGAATGGCTGCATCGAAACATGTCGTGTTTGGTGTCAAACACCTTGGAATACTACCCCCCGCCAGTCCTGGCGGCGGGGGTAGCATTCCACCCTTCTAGAGGATAGACATGTAGCTACTGTGGAAACGCGGTAGAATCCTGCAGAGCACTGGCATCACAAAATGGATGCCACCAGTCACAGACACTGGGCTGCCCTCCTGCTGATGACCAACACTCGCAGTGGAGGAAGCCCAACAATAGATATCCTGTCCCAAGGGGGTGTGACCACCTTCCAGACAGGGTTTAGTGTATTGGGGCTGGGTGGGTGCACTCTTAGAGTGCTTTGAAGTCCTGCACTGGGGGATCAGAAGGCTCCTCTGTGCATATGCCAGTTCAAACCGGCTCAGGGGCTACCTGCCCTGCTCTGGCGCGAAACTGGACAAAGGGAAGTGGGTGTAGCCACCCACTCCCCTGACCCTCCCATAGGTAGGGTCATAGAGCTAGTCCCTCCCCTTCTTTTGGTATAAGAGGGGGAACCTGTGCATTGCACCCCAGATTTCCCTGGACGACGCTCTACGAGAAGAATCCCGGACCTTCGACGTTCCACTACCTTTGGAAGACGGAAGAATCTCCCTTGGAGTCAAGGAGTGACTCCCCTGCTTGGCAGGCACCAAAAACTACAAACGACGGTCGCAAACTACGCCGCTCCCGCCGGAGTCCGAAGTCCCTGCAGCCCAAGAAGTGGATTTCCTGACTTCTCAAAGGCCATCGTGAGTCCCCAGCGAAGCTGAGGCCAGTGGACCCCAAGAGTAACGAGGAACCGCGACCCCTGGGTACCGTGCACTATTGTCGAGTGCAACCCCTTCACAACGTTCCACGAACTTGTGCTTTGGACCACGTGTGGTCCCAGCCTCCAGCAGGAATCCCTCCTAAGATCAGAGGCCTACCACGTCCCGAGTGACCGTGGGCCCCTGTGAGCGGATCCTCCCGAGGCGTCTTTGCGATCCCTTGCCAGCCGGCTTGTGGGTCCCCAGAAGACTCTATAAAGAAACCGAAGGGCTCCCTGGTTGCTCCAGGCCTGCCCTGACTTACCCTCGCTGGGTGAGTCCCACAGACCTTGCTGGTCTGCGCCATTGTCTCTTCACACTTTCCCCGAGACTTGCTGTTACCAAGGCTTGTTGGCTCCGATCGAGTTGCCGACACCGCAGTAAGCTGCAGACATCGTGGGACACGCCGAATCCAGCTCCTGGTCGTCGACGACGCCTCCTGGACCTCGTGGCTGAAGAATCAAGGCAACCGCGAGACGACCTGAATCTTGCGACGACGGTGGGCATTCATCTTCCTTGCCCCGAGTCACTGCCAAGTGACTTTGAACACTGTCCCCTCTGCTTTCAGGTCTTCCATCCTCCGAATCCAGGCTTGGATTCCTCCGGACACTTCTCCTGTCGCCGCAAGCAGCAAGTCTTCACTGGCTCCCATTGAAAACGACGCCGCGACCCGACACCAAAGAACACCTATGCACCCGGCTCCACTGGGTGAGGTAACTGCAGCACTACGGTGCTCCTGTGGGTGTGGGCCCTAGAACTACTTACCCTGTAAGTGACTTGCTTGTAGCTTCCCTCGAAGTGTCCCAAAACTCTAACTTTCCAAGTGCGACTCTCGCACTGACTCGTACCTGGTTCGCGTCTGTGTTAGACACACATCGTCCAACCCTCTTGCAATAGCATCTGTAACCGCGTCCTTCGACTCGTACAAGGACCGATCGGTGTGTTCGCCTCGAACACGCAAGGGACCTTTAACATTGATATTTCAATCGCGTCTGAGTGCATAGACTCGTACAGGATTCGCATCGGTGCCAGGTCACCGCGTCCGTCGCCTGTGGGTCTCCTACAACTACTTGGGGTGGTTCTTGGGGGTCCCTCGATTCTAGATGCCCTAGACCTAGGTCTAGCAAACTAAGATTGTAATATTCAATTGTGCTAAACTTATCCTAATCATATTTGACTTGTACATATGTTCCTATCCTCTAATCTCATAAAGAGATTAGTAGAGAGTGTTTATTAATAAATACATATATATTTGATACATATACCTGTGTGGTGTCTTTTCATTTGGTGATTCAAGAGATTGTGTGGTAAAACAAGCTGCTTTACATTCCTTCAAGACTTAGCCTGAAGGCTGCTCTCCACAGCTACCACTAGGATAGCTTTCTATAAAGGTTGTCTTAAACCTATCTACCATAAGAGTTGAATTGTTCTGGTGCAAGGTGTCCACTTTAATTAGTGAACAGCATATACCAGGCCAACTTCTCACATTGGTGGGCAGCGTGTGGGATTCCAGCTTGCTATTGTTTTACCAGAAAATCTCTATTTGAATTACTAACTGAAAACCACTATAGGTACTTAAGGTACATATAAAGTCAAGCTTAGTATCGATAAGTTCTACTGAACTTAGAGCTGTGTGCCAAGGGATAGCACACCCTTTCTACAGCTCAAGCTAGTATCAGTAGGCCACAAACTAGTGTAGGTAGTACAACACTGCACAACACTAGAATGTCCTTAAAGGGTGGAACCAGTGGATCCACTCAGCCTCAGTATAAGGACATGGCTTTCTCTGACTTGAGAGCCATGTGTGTTGAAAGACACCTGAGACTAGGACAGAGTCCCTCAACCCTGCACCTGATAGATCTGCTGACAGCAGATGATCTTAGATTGGCTCTAGGAGCTAATGGGTCTGAATCAGTGGGTGGGTCAATTACAGTATCTGGGTCAGACGATGAAAATCCGAATGACCAGGACTCTGTGATTGAAGGGCCAGGCCTCAAGGGGCCTGAAAAGGACAGAGGAATTCTCCCTAAGAGAACTGACAGAGTGGACGAGAGGCATAGGTCCCCTTCCAGGGAATCTGAGCACTCTTATCACTCTGGCAGAGAATTTGTCCATCAGAGGAACTCATACTTTCCCATAAGAGAGACCTCCTCTGAAAGAATGTGCAAACTGCTGCAGTATGAGGAAGCAAGAGTTGCCCTCAGAACCAAGCAGTTGGCACTGGATAGAGAAGCCCTGGCGATCCAGAGAGCTTCTAGAAGAGAGGGGTTAGAACCCCTTGGTGGCAGCAACAGTGTCCCTAGAGGCAGGGAATCTATTCCAGACCATAGGAACCTGAGCAAGGTTGTTCCTCCCTACCAGAGTGGGGATGATATCCACAAGTGGATAACTGCTATGGAGAGGGCCTGTAGAGTACAGCAGGTCCCCCAGAAGCAGTGGGCAGCAATCTTGTGGCTCTCCTTTTCAGATAAAGGTAGAGACAAGCTCCTCACTGTTAGAGAAGAGGATGCTGATGATTATGAAGTCCTGAAGAGTGCACTAATAGATGGGTTTGGCTTAACCACTGAACAGTACAGGTTGAAGTTCAGAGATACCCAGAAGGCACAGACTCAGGACTGGACTGACTTTGTTGATTGTGCAACCAAGGCTCTGGAGAGTTGGCTGGTTGGCAGTAGGGTTACTGATTTCAAGGGATTGTGTAATCTGATGATGAGAGAACAGATCCTTAATAATTGCCAGAACCAGTTGTTGCATCAGTACCTGGTGGACTCGGATCTGACCTCTCCCCAAGAATTGGGAAAGAAGGCAGACAAGTGGGTCAGAACCAGGGTGAGGCAGAAACCCCAGAACCAAGGGGGTGACACCAAGAAGCAAGATCCTAAGGGCTCTGAGAAAGGTGGGGATAAGTCAAAAGACCAGAAGTCTTCACAAGGGCCCCAAAAATCTGCATCTGGTGGGGAGACACAACCCAACAAGGGAAAAGGCCAAAAGAAGCCCTGGTGCAAATTCTGTAAACAGAAGGGGCACTGGACTTCTGACTGTAACAAGTCCAAAGACCAAACCACCACCACTCCTGCCCCTAAGGCAACTGTTCCCCCTAGTTCAGCTACTGGTGGAGGTGGTACACAGAATAAGGGTGTAGTAGGGTTGACCCTGGGTTCTGAAGTGGACTCTGACCTAGTCAGAGTGCCCACTCAGGCAATGCTGATTTGTGAGGGAGACCTTAATATGTCCTTCCTAGTGAGTCCCAGTAATCTGGGCAAATACAAACAGCAGCCTGTAATAAATGGCAAACAAGCTTTGGCATTCAGGGACACAGGTGCTAGTGTCACCATGGTGGCAGAGGATCTTGTGGACCCTGGACAGATCATCCTGGGCGAACTGTACCAGGTGACCAATGCAAGCAACGTCAGGACCAACCATAGTCTGGCAGTTGTGAATTTCTCCTGGGGAGGGGTAACTGGCCTCAAGAAGGTTGTAGTCAGTGCAGACCTCCCTGTCGAATGTCTATTGGGCAATGATCTAGAGACTTCAGCCTGGTCTGAAGTAGAGTTATGGACTCATGCTGAGATGTTGGGCATCCCTGCAGAGGTATTTGCTGTGACCAGGTCACAAGCAAGAATGCATGACACTGAACCAGCTCTGGATCCTGGAACAATGGACCAGATGCTTCCCAAGAGGAGGAGCAGTAGGGTAAAGGCAGTGCCTTCCCCTCTGTCTCAGATCACAGATTCACCCCCAGAGGGAGGTGAAGCAGATCCTGAAGAAGGGACTGCCCCAGAGGGACTTGAGCCTGATCAGGTTGAGTTCTTGGGGGCAGGGGGCCCTTCCAGGGAAGATCTGAGGAAGGAGCAACAGTGCTGCCCCTCTCTTGAACCCCTCAGACAGCAGGCTGCTGCTGAGGCTGCTGGGAGTGCTAGTGGGTCCCATAAAGTTTATTGGGATGAGGGACTCCTATATTCTGAAGGTAGAGACCCAGCCCCTGGAGCCACCAGGAGGTTGGTGATACCTCAGAAGTTTAGGGGTTCCTCTTGACCCTAGCACATGACATCCCTTTAGCAGGACACTTGGGCCAAAACAAGACCTGGGACAGGCTTGTTCCACATTTTCATTGCCCACATATGTCAGAGGACACAAAGGAGTTTTGTCGCTCCTGTGTCACATGCCAAGCCAGTGGTAAGGCAGGTGGCACAACAAAGGCCCCCTCATACCACTACCTGTGGTGGGGGTACCCTTTGAAAGGGTAGGGATTGACATTGTTGGTCCCCTTGACCCTCAAACTGCATCTGGGCACAGGTTTATCCTGGTGGTAGTGGATCATGCCACCAGGTACCCAGAAGCAATTCCCCTAAGGACCACCACAGCCCCTGTGGTGGCAAGAGCCCTCATTGGAGTCTTCTCCAGAGTGGGTTTTCCAAAGGAGGTCATTTCTGACAGAGGTACCAACTTCATGTCAGGATATCTAAAAGCAATGTGGAAGGAGTGTGGTGTAACTTACAAGTTCACCACCCCTATCACCCACAATGCAATGGTTTAGTTGAACGCTTCAACAAAACCTTGAAAGGAATGATTAAAGGACTCCCAGAGAAGCTTAGGCGAAAATGGGACCTTCTTCTTCCTTGCCTGTTGTTTGCATACAGAGAGGTTCCACAGAAGGGGTTGGCTACAGCCCATTTGAGCTTCTGTTTGGGCATCCTGTGAGAGGTCCACTGTGTTTGGTAAAGAGGGCTGGGAGTTACCTCTCAAGCCCCCCAAACAAGATGTGATGGACTATGTACTTGGTCTCCGCTCCCGGATGGCAGAGTACATGAAAAAGGCAACCAAAAACCTAGAGGCCAGCCAAGAATTACAAAAAGCTTGGCATGACCAAAGGCTGTACTGACTGTATACCAGCCAGGACAGAAAGTGTGGAGTGTTGGAGCCTGTGGCCCCAGCAGCCCTCCAGGACAAGTGGAGTGGCCCCCATACAATAGTGGAACAGAAGGGAGAAGTCACCTACCTGGTGAATCTTGGAACTCCCAGGAGCCCCCTGAGGGTGCTTCATGTCAACAGATTAAAGCCATATGTTGACAGGGCTGACATGGGCTTGCTCATGGCAACTGATGAGGACCAGGAGGAGGAGAGTGACCCTCTCCCTGACCTGCTCTCTCAGAACCCTGATGATGGGTCAGTAGATGGTGTTGCTTTGGCAAGCAGCCTCACTGACCATCAGCAAACTGAGTGCAGACAAGTTCTGCAACAGTTTAGACATATGTTTAGCCTGACCCCTAGTCAGCCTTCCTGGTGCACCCACGAGGTGGACACTGGAGACAGTCTGCCTGTCAAGAATAAAATCTACAGGCAACCTGACCATGTCAGGGACTGTATCTGGACTGAAGTCCAGAAAATGTTGGAGCTAGGTGTAATTGAGCCTTCAGATAGCCCTTGGGCTAGTCCAGTAGTCCTGGTACCCAAGCCTCATACCCAGGGTGGTAAGAAAGAAATGAGGTTTTGTGTAGACTACAGAGGCCTCAATGCAGTCACTAGGACTGATGCCTATCCCATACCAAGGGCAGATGAGCTGATTGATACTTTGGCCTCAGCCAAGTATCTAAGCACGTTTGACCTAACAGCTGGCTACTGGCAGATCAGATTAGCTGATGATGCAAAAGCCAAGACAGCATTTTCGACCCCTGGTGGGCACTACCACTTTGTGGTGATGCCCTTTGGATTGAAAAATGCACCTGCCACTTTTCAGAGGTTGGTGAATAAAGTTCTGACAGGGATGGAAACTTATTGCTCAGCTTATCTAGATGATATTGCTGTCTTTAGTTCCTCCTGGCAGGATCACCTGGTCCACCTCAGGAATGTTTTGGAGGCCCTGCAGAAAGCAGGCCTCACTATCAAGGCCACTAAGTGCCAGATAGGGCAGAGTCAGGTTGTGTACCTGGGCCACCTTGTAGGTGGAGGCCAGGTTCAGCCTTTACAGAGCAAAATCCAAACCATAATGGAATGGGTTGCTCCAACCACCCAGACACAGGTGAGAGCCTTCTTAGGCCTGTCTGGGTACTATAGGAGGTTTGTCAAGGGATATGGATCTATAGTGACCCCCTTGAATGATCTGACCTCAAAGAAAATGCCAAAAAAGGTTCAGTGGACAGCTAGCTGTCAAAAGGCATTTGAAGACCTAAAGCAGGCCACGTGCACTGCCCCCATCTTACAGAGTCCAGACTACACCAAAAAGTTCATTGTCCAAACAGATGCTTCTGAGCTGGGTGTGGGAGCTGTACTGTCTCAACTGAATGATGAAGGTCAAGACCAGCCAGTAGCTTTTATTAGCAGAAGGCTGACCCCTAGAGAGAAACGTTGGTCAGCTATAGAGAGGAGGCCTTTGCTGTGGTGTGGGCCCTGAAGAAGCTGAGGCCATACTTGTTTGGTACTCACTTCATAGTTCAGACCGACCACAAGCCCCTCCTATGGCTTAAACAAATGAAAGGAGAAAACCCAAAACTTTTGAGGTGGTCCATTTCCCTACAGGGGATGGACTATACAGTGGAACATAGACCTGGGACCCAACATGCCAATGCAGATGGACTCTCAAGGTATTTCCACTTTGAACACGAAGACTCAACTGGTCAAGGTTAGTTTAGTGTCCCTGCGTTTGGGGGGGGTTGTGTAGGAGAGTAGGATCTGCCTCTTATGTTGCCCCCACTTTTTTTCTGATGTTTACACTGGTTTCTGGCTATAGTCTGGCTGGGCCCCTGCTAATCAGGGCCCCAGCCTCTCTGTTCTCTCTAAACGACTTGGAGTGCACTCTAGGTGCACTAGTGATTGGATACTGTGGTACCTTATGAGTCCCTAGTATATGGTACCTTAGGTACCAAGGGCATAGGTACTTCACAGGCCTACCAGGGGCTGCAGCATGTATTATGCCACCCCTGGGAAGCAGACTAAATCTGACACCACAGGCCTGCTACTGCAGCCTGGGTGAGGAAGTGCTAGCACCCCTCACTGAGATATAGGTCCCCTATATCTCTCCTACACACACATATAAACCTATCAGTCACCCCTAAGGCAGGCCCTATCAATCCTGAGGGCAGGGTGCTTGGCTTCTATGTGAGGGGGTGCCTCTGCCTGAGCAGGGCCCCTCTGCAGCTCTCAGAGTCCATTCTCTGGTGCTGTTTGTGGATGCGGTTAAACCATATACTTTTAAGTGCATTATATCCTCGCGGTAAAATGCTAACTTTGGAATGGCTGCATCGAAACATGTCGTGTTTGGTGTCAAACACCTTGGAATACTACCCCCCCGCCAGTCCTGGCGGCGGGGGTAGCATTCCACCCTTCTAGAGGGATAGACATGTAGCTACTGTGGAAACGCGGTAGAATCCTGCAGAGCCCTGGCATCACAAAATGGATGCCACCAGTCACAGACACTGGGCTGCCCTCCTGCTGATGACCAACACTCGCAGTGGAGGAAGCCCAACAATAGATATCCTGTCCCAAGGGGTGTGACCACCTTCCAGACAGGGTTTAGTGTATTGGGGCTGGGTGGGTGCACTCTTAGAGTGCTTTGAAGTCCTGCACTGGGGGAGCAGAAGGCTCCTCTGTGCATATGCCAGTTCAAACCGGCTCAGGGGCTACCTGTCCCTGCTCTGGCGCGAAACTGGACAAAGGGAAGTGGGTGTAGCCACCCACTCCCCTGACCCTCCCATAGGTAGGGTCATAGAGCTAGTCCCTCCCCTTCTTTTGGTATAAGAGGGGGAACCTGTGCATTGCACCCTAGATTTCCCTGGACGACGCTCTACAAGAAGAATCCCGGACCTTCGACGTTCCACTACCTTTGGAAGACTGAAGAATCTCCCTTGGAGTCAAGGAGTGACTCCCCTGCTTGGCGAGGCACCAAAAACTACAAACGACGGTCGCAAACTACGCCGCTCCCGCCGGAGTCCGAAGTCCCTGCAGCCCAAGAAGTGGATTTCCTGACTTCTCAAAGGCCATCGTGAGTCCCCAGCGAAGCTGAGGCCAGTGGACCCCAAGAGTAACGAGGAACCGCGACCCCTGGGTACCGTGCACTATTGTCGAGTGCAACCCCTTCACAACGTTCCACGAACTTGTGCTTTGGACCACGTGTGGTCCCAGCCTCCAGCAGGAATCCCTCCTAAGATCAGAGGCCTACCACGTCCCGAGTGACCGTGGGCCCCTGTGAGCGGATCCTCCCGAGGCGTCTTTGCGATCCCTTGCCAGCCGGCTTGTGGGTCCCCAGAAGACTCTATAAAGAAACCGAAGGGCTCCCCTGGTTGCTCCAGGCCTGCCCTGACTTACCCTCGCTGGGTGAGTCCCACAGACCTTGCTGGTCTGCGCCATTGTCTCTTCACACTTTCCCCGAGACTTGCTGTTACCAAGGCTTGTTGGCTCCGATCGAGTTGCCGACACCGCAGTAAGCTGCAGACATCGTGGGACACGCCGAATCCAGCTCCTGGTCGTCGACGACGCCTCCTGGACCTCGTGGCTGAAGAATCAAGGCAACCGCGGACGACCTGAATCTTGCGACGACGGTGGGCATTCATCTTCCTTGCCCCGAGTCACTGCCAAGTGACTTTGAACACTGTCCCCTCTGCTTTCAGGTCTTCCATCCTCCGAATCCAGGCTTGGATTCCTCCGGACACTTCTCCTGTCGCCGCAAGCAGCAAGTCTTCACTGGCTCCCATTGAAAACGACGCCGCGACCCGACACCAAAGAACACCTATGCACCCGGCTCCCCTGGGTGAGGTAACTTCAGCACTACGGTGCTCCTGTGGGTGTGGGCCCTAGAACTACTTACCCTGTAAGTGACTTGCTTGTAGCTTCCCTCGAAGTGTCCCAAAACTCTAACTTTCCAAGTGCGACTATCGCACTGACTCGTACCTGGTTCGCGTCTGTGTTAGACACACCGCGTCCAACTCCTCTT
This sequence comes from Calotriton arnoldi, assembly GCA_963921515.1. Lineage (NCBI taxonomy): Eukaryota > Metazoa > Chordata > Amphibia > Caudata > Salamandridae > Calotriton > Calotriton arnoldi. Next base: position 2,225,887 of record CAWUFW010000270.1, read on the forward strand.
GCAATACCATCTGTAACCGCGTCCTTCGACTCGTACAAGGACCGATCGGTGTGTTCGCCTCGAACACGCAAGGGACCTTTAACATTGATATTTCAATCGCGTCTGAGTGCATAGACTCGTACAGGATTCGCATCGGTGCCAGGTCACCGCGTCCGTCCCCTGTGGGTCTCCTACAACTACTTGGGGTGGTTCTTGGGGGTCCCTCGATTCTAGATGCCCTAGACCTAGGTCTAGCAAACTAAGATTGTAATATTCAATTGTGCTAAACTTATCCTAATCATATTTGACTTGTACATATGTTCCTATCCTCTAATCTCATAAAGAGATTAGTAGAGAGTGTTTATTAATAAATACATATATATTTGATATATATACCTGTGTGGTGTCTTTTCATTTGGTGATTCAAGAGATTGTGTGGTAAAACAAGCTGCTTTACATTCCTTCAAGACTTAGCCTGAAGGCTGCTCTCCACAGCTACCACTAGGATAGCTTTCTATAAAGGTTGTCTTAAACCTATCTACCATAAGAGTCGAATTGTTCTGGTGCAAGGTGTCCACTTTAATTAGTGAACAGCATATACCAGGCCAACTTCTCACATTGGTGGGCAGCGTGTGGGATTCCAGCTTGCTATTGTTTTACCAGAAAATCTCTATTTGAATTACTAACTGAAAACCACTATAGGTACTTAAGGTACATATAAAGTCAAGCTTAGTATCGATAAGTTCTACTGAACTTAGAGCTGTGTGCCAAGGGATAGCACACCCTTTCTACAGCTCAAGCTAGTATCAGTAGGCCACAAACTAGTGTAGGTAGTACAACACTGCACAACACTAGAATGTCCTTAAAGGGTGGAACCAGTGGATCCACTCAGCCTCAGTATAAGGACATGGCTTTCTCTGACTTGAGAGCCATGTGTGTTGAAAGACACCTGAGACTAGGACAGAGTCCCTCAACCCTGCACCTGATAGATCTGCTGACAGCAGATGATCTTAGATTGGCTCTAGGAGCTAATGGGTCTGAATCAGTGGGTGGGTCAATTACAGTATCTGGGTCAGACGATGAAAATCCGAATGACCAGGACTCTGTGATTGAAGGGCCAGGCCTCAAGGGGCCTGAAAAGGACAGAGGAATTCTCCCTAAGAGAACTGACAGAGTGGACGAGAGGCATAGGTCCCCTTCCAGGGAATCTGAGCACTCTTATCACTCTGGCAGAGAATTTGTCCATCAGAGGAACTCATACTTTCCCATAAGAGAGACCTCCTCTGAAAGAATGTGCAAACTGCTGCAGTATGAGGAAGCAAGAGTTGCCCTCAGAACCAAGCAGTTGGCACTGGATAGAGAAGCCCTGGCGATCCAGAGAGCTTCTAGAAGAGAGGGGTTAGAACCCCTTGGTGGCAGCAACAGTGTCCCTAGAGGCAGGGAATCTATTCCAGACCATAGGAACCTGAGCAAGGTTGTTCCTCCCTACCAGAGTGGGGATGATATCCACAAGTGGATAACTGCTATGGAGAGGGCCTGTAGAGTACAGCAGGTCCCCCAGAAGCAGTGGGCAGCAATCTTGTGGCTCTCCTTTTCAGATAAAGGTAGAGACAAGCTCCTCACTGTTAGAGAAGAGGATGCTGATGATTATGAAGTCCTGAAGAGTGCACTAATAGATGGGTTTGGCTTAACCACTGAACAGTACAGGTTGAAGTTCAGAGATACCCAGAAGGCACAGACTCAGGACTGGACTGACTTTGTTGATTGTGCAACCAAGGCTCTGGAGAGTTGGCTGGTTGGCAGTAGGGTTACTGATTTCAAGGGATTGTATAATCTGATGATGAGAGAACAGATCCTTAATAATTGCCAGAACCAGTTGTTGCATCAGTACCTGGTGGACTCGGATCTGACCTCTCCCCAAGAATTGGGAAAGAAGGCAGACAAGTGGGTCAGAACCAGGGTGAGGCAGAAACCCCAGAACCAAGGGGGTGACACCAAGAAGCAAGATCCTAAGGGCTCTGAGAAAGGTGGGGATAAGTCAAAAGACCAGAAGTCTTCACAAGGGCCCCAAAAATCTGCATCTGGTGGGGAGACACAACCCAACAAGGGAAAAGGCCAAAAGAAGCCCTGGTGCAAATTCTGTAAACAGAAGGGGCACTGGACTTCTGACTGTAACAAGTCCAAAGACCAAACCACCACCACTCCTGCCCCTAAGGCAACTGTTCCCCCTAGTTCAGCTACTGGTGGAGGTGGTACACAGAATAAGGGTGTAGTAGGGTTGACCCTGGGTTCTGAAGTGGACTCTGACCTAGTCAGAGTGCCCACTCAGGCAATGCTGATTTGTGAGGGAGACCTTAATATGTCCTTCCTAGTGAGTCCCAGTAATCTGGGCAAATACAAACAGCAGCCTGTAATAAATGGCAAACAAGCTTTGGCATTCAGGGACACAGGTGCTAGTGTCACCATGGTGGCAGAGGATCTTGTGGACCCTGGACAGATCATCCTGGGCGAACTGTACCAGGTGACCAATGCAAGCAACGTCAGGACCAACCATAGTCTGGCAGTTGTGAATTTCTCCTGGGGAGGGGTAACTGGCCTCAAGAAGGTTGTAGTCAGTGCAGACCTCCCTGTCGAATGTCTATTGGGCAATGATCTAGAGACTTCAGCCTGGTCTGAAGTAGAGTTATGGACTCATGCTGAGATGTTGGGCATCCCTGCAGAGGTATTTGCTGTGACCAGGTCACAAGCAAGAATGCATGACACTGAACCAGCTCTGGATCCTGGAACAATGGACCAGATGCTTCCCAAGAGGAGGAGCAGTAGGGTAAAGGCAGTGCCTTCCCCTCTGTCTCAGATCACAGATTCACCCCCAGAGGGAGGTGAAGCAGATCCTGAAGAAGGGACTGCCCCAGAGGGACTTGAGCCTGATCAGGTTGAGTTCTTGGGGGCAGGGGGCCCTTCCAGGGAAGATCTGAGGAAGGAGCAACAGTGCTGCCCCTCTCTTGAACCCCTCAGACAGCAGGCTGCTGCTGAGGCTGCTGGGAGTGCTAGTGGGTCCCATAAAGTTTATTGGGATGAGGGACTCCTATATTCTGAAGGTAGAGACCCAGCCCCTGGAGCCACCAGGAGGTTGGTGATACCTCAGAAGTTTAGGGGGTTCCTCTTGACCCTAGCACATGACATCCCTTTAGCAGGACACTTGGGCCAAAACAAGACCTGGGACAGGCTTGTTCCACATTTTCATTGGCCACATATGTCAGAGGACACAAAGGAGTTTTGTCGCTCCTGTGTCACATGCCAAGCCAGTGGTAAGGCAGGTGGCACAACAAAGGCCCCCTCATACCACTACCTGTGGTGGGGGTACCCTTTGAAAGGGTAGGGATTGACATTGTTGGTCCCCTTGACCCTCAAACTGCATCTGGGCACAGGTTTATCCTGGTGGTAGTGGATCATGCCACCAGGTACCCAGAAGCAATTCCCCTAAGGACCACCACAGCCCCTGTGGTGGCAAGAGCCCTCATTGGAGTCTTCTCCAGAGTGGGTTTTCCAAAGGAGGTCATTTCTGACAGAGGTACCAACTTCATGTCAGGATATCTAAAAGCAATGTGGAAGGAGTGTGGTGTAACTTACAAGTTCACCACCCCTATCACCCACAATGCAATGGTTTAGTTGAACGCTTCAACAAAACCTTGAAAGGAATGATTAAAGGACTCCCAGAGAAGCTTAGGCGGAAATGGGACCTTCTTCTTCCTTGCCTGTTGTTTGCATACAGAGAGGTTCCACAGAAGGGGGTTGGCTACAGCCCATTTGAGCTTCTGTTTGGGCATCCTGTGAGAGGTCCACTGTGTTTGGTAAAAGAGGGCTGGGAGTTACCTCTCAAGCCCCCCAAACAAGATGTGATGGACTATGTACTTGGTCTCCGCTCCCGGATGGCAGAGTACATGAAAAAGGCAACCAAAAACCTAGAGGCCAGCCAAGAATTACAAAAAGCTTGGCATGACCAAAAGGCTGTACTGACTGTATACCAGCCAGGACAGAAAGTGTGGGTGTTGGAGCCTGTGGCCCCAGCAGCCCTCCAGGACAAGTGGAGTGGCCCCCATACAATAGTGGAACAGAAGGGAGAAGTCACCTACCTGGTGAATCTTGGAACTCCCAGGAGCCCCCTGAGGGTGCTTCATGTCAACAGATTAAAGCCATATGTTGACAGGGCTGACATGGGCTTGCTCATGGCAACTGATGAGGACCAGGAGGAGGAGAGTGACCCTCTCCCTGACCTGCTCTCTCAGAACCCTGATGATGGGTCAGTAGATGGTGTTGCTTTGGCAAGCAGCCTCACTGACCATCAGCAAACTGAGTGCAGACAAGTTCTGCAACAGTTTAGACATATGTTTAGCCTGACCCCTAGTCAGCCTTCCTGGTGCACCCACGAGGTGGACACTGGAGACAGTCTGCCTGTCAAGAATAAAATCTACAGGCAACCTGACCATGTCAGGGACTGTATCAGGACTGAAGTCCAGAAAATGTTGGAGCTAGGTGTAATTGAGCCTTCAGATAGCCCTTGGGCTAGTCCAGTAGTCCTGGTACCCAAGCCTCATACCCAGGGTGGTAAGAAAGAAATGAGGTTTTGTGTAGACTACAGAGGCCTCAATGCAGTCACTAGGACTGATGCCTATCCCATACCAAGGGCAGATGAGCTGATTGATACTTTGGCCTCAGCCAAGTATCTAAGCACGTTTGACCTAACAGCTGGCTACTGGCAGATCAGATTAGCTGATGATGCAAAAGCCAAGACAGCATTTTCGACCCCTGGTGGGCACTACCACTTTGTGGTGATGCCCTTTGGATTGAAAAATGCACCTGCCACTTTTCAGAGGTTGGTGAATAAAGTTCTGACAGGGATGGAAACTTATTGCTCAGCTTATCTAGATGATATTGCTGTCTTTAGTTCCTCCTGGCAGGATCACCTGGTCCACCTCAGGAATGTTTTGGAGGCCCTGCAGAAAGCAGGCCTCACTATCAAGGCCACTAAGTGCCAGATAGGGCAGAGTCAGGTTGTGTACCTGGGCCACCTTGTAGGTGGAGGCCAGGTTCAGCCTTTACAGAGCAAAATCCAAACCATAATGGAATGGGTTGCTCCAACCACCCAGACACAGGTGAGAGCCTTCTTAGGCCTGTCTGGGTACTATAGGAGGTTTGTCAAGGGATATGGATCTATAGTGACCCCCTTGAATGATCTGACCTCAAAGAAAATGCCAAAAAAGGTTCAGTGGACAGCTAGCTGTCAAAAGGCATTTGAAGACCTAAAGCAGGCCATGTGCACTGCCCCCATCTTACAGAGTCCAGACTACACCAAAAAGTTCATTGTCCAAACAGATGCTTCTGAGCTGGGTGTGGGAGCTGTACTGTCTCAACTGAATGATGAAGGTCAAGACCAGCCAGTAGCTTTTATTAGCAGAAGGCTGACCCCTAGAGAGAAACGTTGGTCAGCTATAGAGAGGGAGGCCTTTGCTGTGGTGTGGGCCCTGAAGAAGCTGAGGCCATACTTGTTTGGTACTCACTTCATAGTTCAGACCGACCACAAGCCCCTCCTATGGCTTAAACAAATGAAAGGAGAAAACCCAAAACTTTTGAGGTGGTCCATTTCCCTACAGGGGATGGACTATACAGTGGAACATAGACCTGGGACCCAACATGCCAATGCAGATGGACTCTCAAGGTATTTCCACTTTGAACACGAAGACTCAACTGGTCAAGGTTAGTTTAGTGTCCCTGCGTTTGGGGGGGTTGTGTAGGAGAGTAGGATCTGCCTCTTATGTTGCCCCCACTTTTTTTCTGATGTTTACACTGGTTTCTGGCTATAGTCTGGCTGGGCCCCTGCTAATCAGGGCCCCAGCCTCTCTGTTCTCTCTAAACGACTTGGAGTGCACTCTAGGTGCACTAGTGATTGGATACTGTGGTACCTTATGAGTCCCTAGTATATGGTACCTTAGGTACCAAGGGCATAGGTACTTCACAGGCCTACCAGGGGCTGCAGCATGTATTATGCCACCCCTGGGAAGCAGACTAAATCTGACACCACAGGCCTGCTACTGCAGCCTGGGTGAGGAAGTGCTAGCACCCCTCACTGAGATATAGGTCCCCTATATCTCTCCTACACACACATATAAACCTATCAGTCACCCCTAAGGCAGGCCCTATCAATCCTGAGGGCAGGGTGCTTGGCTTCTATGTGAGGGGGTGCCTCTGCCTGAGCAGGGCCCCTCTGCAGCTCTCAGAGTCCATTCTCTGGTGCTGTTTGTGGATGCGGTTAAACCATATACTTTTAAGTGCATTATATCCTCGCGGTAAAATGCTAACTTTGGAATGGCTGCATCGAAACATGTCGTGTTTGGTGTCAAACACCTTGGAATACTACCCCCCGCCAGTCCTGGCGGCGGGGGTAGCATTCCACCCTTCTAGAGGGATAGACATGTAGCTACTGTGGAAACGCGGTAGAATCCTGCAGAGCCCTGGCATCACAAAATGGATGCCACCAGTCACAGACACTGGGCTGCCCTCCTGCTGATGACCAACACTCGCAGTGGAGGAAGCCCAACAATAGATATCCTGTCCCAAGGGGGTGTGACCACCTTCCAGACAGGGTTTAGTGTATTGGGGCTGGGTGGGTGCACTCTTAGAGTGCTTTGAAGTCCTGCACTGGGGGAGCAGAAGGCTCCTCTGTGCATATGCCAGTTCAAACCGGCTCAGGGGCTACCTGTCCCTGCTCTGGCGCGAAACTGGACAAAGGGAAGTGGGTGTAGCCACCCACTCCCCTGACCCTCCCATAGGTAGGGTCATAGAGCTAGTCCCTCCCCTTCTTTTGGTATAAGAGGGGGAACCTGTGCATTGCACCCTAGATTTCCCTGGACGACGCTCTACAAGAAGAATCCCGGACCTTCGACGTTCCACTACCTTTGGAAGACTGAAGAATCTCCCTTGGAGTCAAGGAGTGACTCCCCTGCTTGGCAGGGCACCAAAAACTACAAACGACGGTCGCAAACTACGCCGCTCCCGCCGGAGTCCGAAGTCCCTGCAGCCCAAGAAGTGGATTTCCTGACTTCTCAAAGGCCATCGTGAGTCCCCAGCGAAGCTGAGGCCAGTGGACCCCAAGAGTAACGAGGAACCGCGACCCCTGGGTACCGTGCACTATTGTCGAGTGCAACCCCTTCACAACGTTCCACGAACTTGTGCTTTGGACCACGTGTGGTCCCAGCCTCCAGCAGGAATCCCTCCTAAGATCAGAGGCCTACCACGTCCCGAGTGACCGTGGGCCCCTGTGAGCGGATCCTCCCGAGGCGTCTTTGCGATCCCTTGCCAGCCGGCTTGTGGGTCCCCAGAAGACTCTATAAAGAAACCGAAGGGCTCCCCTGGTTGCTCCAGGCCTGCCCTGACTTACCCTCGCTGGGTGAGTCCCACAGACCTTGCTGGTCTGCGCCATTGTCTCTTCACACTTTCCCCGAGACTTGCTGTTACCAAGGCTTGTTGGCTCCGATCGAGTTGCCGACACCGCAGTAAGCTGCAGACATCGTGGGACACGCCGAATCCAGCTCCTGGTCGTCGACGACGCCTCCTGGACCTCGTGGCTGAAGAATCAAGGCAACCGCGGACGACCTGAATCTTGCGACGACGGTGGGCATTCATCTTCCTTGCCCCGAGTCACTGCCAAGTGACTTTGAACACTGTCCCCTCTGCTTTCAGGTCTTCCATCCTCCGAATCCAGGCTTGGATTCCTCCGGACACTTCTCCTGTCGCCGCAAGCAGCAAGTCTTCACTGGCTCCCATTGAAAACGACGCCGCGACCCGACACCAAAGAACACCTATGCACCCGGCTCCCCTGGGTGAGGTAACTTCAGCACTACGGTGCTCCTGTGGGTGTGGGCCCTAGAACTACTTACCCTGTAAGTGACTTGCTTGTAGCTTCCCTCGAAGTGTCCCAAAACTCTAACTTTCCAAGTGCGACTATCGCACTGACTCGTACCTGGTTCGCGTCTGTGTTAGACACACCGCGTCCAACTCTCTTGCAATACCATCTGTAACCGCGTCCTTCGACTCGTACAAGGACCGATCGGTGTGTTCGCCTCGAACACGCAAGGGACCTTTAACATTGATATTTCAATCGCGTCTGAGTGCATAGACTCGTACAGGATTCGCATCGGTGCCAGGTCACCGCGTCCGTCCCCTGTGGGTCTCCTACAACTACTTGGGGTGGTTCTTGGGGGTCCCTCGATTCTAGATGCCCTAGACCTAGGTCTAGCAAACTAAGATTGTAATATTCAATTGTGCTAAACTTATCCTAATCATATTTGACTTGTACATATGTTCCTATCCTCTAATCTCATAAAGAGATTAGTAGAGAGTGTTTATTAATAAATACATATATATTTGATATATATACCTGTGTGGTGTCTTTTCATTTGGTGATTCAAGAGATTGTGTGGTAAAACAAGCTGCTTTACATTCCTTCAAGACTTAGCCTGAAGGCTGCTCTCCACAGCTACCACTAGGATAGCTTTCTATAAAGGTTGTCTTAAACCTATCTACCATAAGAGTCGAATTGTTCTGGTGCAAGGTGTCCACTTTAATTAGTGAACAGCATATACCAGGCCAACTTCTCACATTGGTGGGCAGCGTGTGGGATTCCAGCTTGCTATTGTTTTACCAGAAAATCTCTATTTGAATTACTAACTGAAAACCACTATAGGTACTTAAGGTACATATAAAGTCAAGCTTAGTATCGATAAGTTCTACTGAACTTAGAGCTGTGTGCCAAGGGATAGCACACCCTTTCTACAGCTCAAGCTAGTATCAGTAGGCCACAAACTAGTGTAGGTAGTACAACACTGCACAACACTAGAATGTCCTTAAAGGGTGGAACCAGTGGATCCACTCAGCCTCAGTATAAGGACATGGCTTTCTCTGACTTGAGAGCCATGTGTGTTGAAAGACACCTGAGACTAGGACAGAGTCCCTCAACCCTGCACCTGATAGATCTGCTGACAGCAGATGATCTTAGATTGGCTCTAGGAGCTAATGGGTCTGAATCAGTGGGTGGGTCAATTACAGTATCTGGGTCAGACGATGAAAATCCGAATGACCAGGACTCTGTGATTGAAGGGCCAGGCCTCAAGGGGCCTGAAAAGGACAGAGGAATTCTCCCTAAGAGAACTGACAGAGTGGACGAGAGGCATAGGTCCCCTTCCAGGGAATCTGAGCACTCTTATCACTCTGGCAGAGAATTTGTCCATCAGAGGAACTCATACTTTCCCATAAGAGAGACCTCCTCTGAAAGAATGTGCAAACTGCTGCAGTATGAGGAAGCAAGAGTTGCCCTCAGAACCAAGCAGTTGGCACTGGATAGAGAAGCCCTGGAGATCCAGAGAGCTTCTAGAAGAGAGGGGTTAGAACCCCTTGGTGGCAGCAACAGTGTCCCTAGAGGCAGGGAATCTATTCCAGACCATAGGAACCTGAGCAAGGTTGTTCCTCCCTACCAGAGTGGGGATGATATCCACAAGTGGATAACTGCTATGGAGAGGGCCTGTAGAGTACAGCAGGTCCCCCAGAAGCAGTGGGCAGCAATCTTGTGGCTCTCCTTTTCAGATAAAGGTAGAGACAAGCTCCTCACTGTTAGAGAAGAGGATGCTGATGATTATGAAGTCCTGAAGAGTGCACTAATAGATGGGTTTGGCTTAACCACTGAACAGTACAGGTTGAAGTTCAGAGATACCCAGAAGGCACAGACTCAGGACTGGACTGACTTTGTTGATTGTGCAACCAAGGCTCTGGAGAGTTGGCTGGTTGGCAGTAGGGTTACTGATTTCAAGGGATTGTATAATCTGATGATGAGAGAACAGATCCTTAATAATTGCCAGAACCAGTTGTTGCATCAGTACCTGGTGGACTCGGATCTGACCTCTCCCCAAGAATTGGGAAAGAAGGCAGACAAGTGGGTCAGAACCAGGGTGAGGCAGAAACCCCAGAACCAAGGGGGTGACACCAAGAAGCAAGATCCTAAGGGCTCTGAGAAAGGTGGGGATAAGTCAAAAGACCAGAAGTCTTCACAAGGGCCCCAAAAATCTGCATCTGGTGGGGAGACACAACCCAACAAGGGAAAAGGCCAAAAGAAGCCCTGGTGCAAATTCTGTAAACAGAAGGGGCACTGGACTTCTGACTGTAACAAGTCCAAAGACCAAACCACCACCACTCCTGCCCCTAAGGCAACTGTTCCCCCTAGTTCAGCTACTGGTGGAGGTGGTACACAGAATAAGGGTGTAGTAGGGTTGACCCTGGGTTCTGAAGTGGACTCTGACCTAGTCAGAGTGCCCACTCAGGCAATGCTGATTTGTGAGGGAGACCTTAATATGTCCTTCCTAGTGAGTCCCAGTAATCTGGGCAAATACAAACAGCAGCCTGTAATAAATGGCAAACAGGCTTTGGCATTTAGGGACACAGGTGCTAGTGTCACCATGGTGGCAGAGGATCTTGTGGACCCTGGACAGATCATCCTGGGCGAACTGTACCAGGTGACCAATGCAAGCAACGTCAGGACCAACCATAGTCTGGCAGTTGTGAATTTCTCCTGGGGAGGGGTAACTGGCCTCAAGAAGGTTGTAGTCAGTGCAGACCTCCCTGTCGAATGTCTATTGGGCAATGATCTAGAGACTTCAGCCTGGTCTGAAGTAGAGTTATGGACTCATGCTGAGATGTTGGGCATCCCTGCAGAGGTATTTGCTGTGACCAGGTCACAAGCAAGAATGCATGACACTGAACCAGCTCTGGATCCTGGAACAATGGACCAGATGCTTCCCAAGAGGAGGAGCAGTAGGGTAAAGGCAGTGCCTTCCCCTCTGTCTCAGATCACAGATTCACCCCCAGAGGGAGGTGAAGCAGATCCTGAAGAAGGGACTGCCCCAGAGGGACTTGAGCCTGATCAGGTTGAGTTCTTGGGGGCAGGGGGCCCTTCCAGGGAAGATCTGAGGAAGGAGCAACAGTGCTGCCCCTCTCTTGAACCCCTCAGACAGCAGGCTGCTGCTGAGGCTGCTGGGAGTGCTAGTGGGTCCCATAAAGTTTATTGGGATGAGGGACTCCTATATTCTGAAGGTAGAGACCCAGCCCCTGGAGCCACCAGGAGGTTGGTGATACCTCAGAAGTTTAGGGGGTTCCTCTTGACCCTAGCACATGACATCCCTTTAGCAGGACACTTGGGCCAAAACAAGACCTGGGACAGGCTTGTTCCACATTTTCATTGGCCACATATGTCAGAGGACACAAAGGAGTTTTGTCGCTCCTGTGTCACATGCCAAGCCAGTGGTAAGGCAGGTGGCACAACAAAGGCCCCCTCATACCACTACCTGTGGTGGGGGTACCCTTTGAAAGGGTAGGGATTGACATTGTTGGTCCCCTTGACCCTCAAACTGCATCTGGGCACAGGTTTATCCTGGTGGTAGTGGATCATGCCACCAGGTACCCAGAAGCAATTCCCCTAAGGACCACCACAGCCCCTGTGGTGGCAAGAGCCCTCATTGGAGTCTTCTCCAGAGTGGGTTTTCCAAAGGAGGTCATTTCTGACAGAGGTACCAACTTCATGTCAGGATATCTAAAAGCAATGTGGAAGGAGTGTGGTGTAACTTACAAGTTCACCACCCCCTATCACCCACAATGCAATGGTTTAGTTGAACGCTTCAACAAAACCTTGAAAGGAATGATTAAAGGACTCCCAGAGAAGCTTAGGCGGAAATGGGACCTTCTTCTTCCTTGCCTGTTGTTTGCATACAGAGAGGTTCCACAGAAGGGGGTTGGCTACAGCCCATTTGAGCTTCTGTTTGGGCATCCTGTGAGAGGTCCACTGTGTTTGGTAAAAGAGGGCTGGGAGTTACCTCTCAAGCCCCCCAAACAAGATGTGATGGACTATGTACTTGGTCTCCGCTCCCGGATGGCAGAGTACATGAAAAAGGCAACCAAAAACCTAGAGGCCAGCCAAGAATTACAAAAAGCTTGGCATGACCAAAAGGCTGTACTGACTGTATACCAGCCAGGACAGAAAGTGTGGGTGTTGGAGCCTGTGGCCCCAGCAGCCCTCCAGGACAAGTGGAGTGGCCCCCATACAATAGTGGAACAGAAGGGAGAAGTCACCTACCTGGTGAATCTTGGAACTCCCAGGAGCCCCCTGAGGGTGCTTCATGTCAACAGATTAAAGCCATATGTTGACAGGGCTGACATGGGCTTGCTCATGGCAACTGATGAGGACCAGGAGGAGGAGAGTGACCCTCTCCCTGACCTGCTCTCTCAGAACCCTGATGATGGGTCAGTAGATGGTGTTGCTTTGGCAAGCAGCCTCACTGACCATCAGCAAACTGAGTGCAGACAAGTTCTGCAACAGTTTAGACATATGTTTAGCCTGACCCCTAGTCAGCCTTCCTGGTGCACCCACGAGGTGGACACTGGAGACAGTCTGCCTGTCAAGAATAAAATCTACAGGCAACCTGACCATGTCAGGGACTGTATCAGGACTGAAGTCCAGAAAATGTTGGAGCTAGGTGTAATTGAGCCTTCAGATAGCCCTTGGGCTAGTCCAGTAGTCCTGGTACCCAAGCCTCATACCCAGGGTGGTAAGAAAGAAATGAGGTTTTGTGTAGACTACAGAGGCCTCAATGCAGTCACTAGGACTGATGCCTATCCCATACCAAGGGCAGATGAGCTGATTGATACTTTGGCCTCAGCCAAGTATCTAAGCACGTTTGACCTAACAGCTGGCTACTGGCAGATCAGATTAGCTGATGATGCAAAAGCCAAGACAGCATTTTCGACCCCTGGTGGGCACTACCACTTTGTGGTGATGCCCTTTGGATTGAAAAATGCACCTGCCACTTTTCAGAGGTTGGTGAATAAAGTTCTGACAGGGATGGAAACTTATTGCTCAGCTTATCTAGATGATATTGCTGTCTTTAGTTCCTCCTGGCAGGATCACCTGGTCCACCTCAGGAATGTTTTGGAGGCCCTGCAGAAAGCAGGCCTCACTATCAAGGCCACTAAGTGCCAGATAGGGCAGAGTCAGGTTGTGTACCTGGGCCACCTTGTAGGTGGAGGCCAGGTTCAGCCTTTACAGAGCAAAATCCAAACCATAATGGAATGGGTTGCTCCAACCACCCAGACACAGGTGAGAGCCTTCTTAGGCCTGTCTGGGTACTATAGGAGGTTTGTCAAGGGATATGGATCTATAGTGACCCCCTTGAATGATCTGACCTCAAAGAAAATGCCAAAAAAGGTTCAGTGGACAGCTAGCTGTCAAAAGGCATTTGAAGACCTAAAGCAGGCCATGTGCACTGCCCCCATCTTACAGAGTCCAGACTACACCAAAAAGTTCATTGTCCAAACAGATGCTTCTGAGCTGGGTGTGGGAGCTGTACTGTCTCAACTGAATGATGAAGGTCAAGACCAGCCAGTAGCTTTTATTAGCAGAAGGCTGACCCCTAGAGAGAAACGTTGGTCAGCTATAGAGAGGGAGGCCTTTGCTGTGGTGTGGGCCCTGAAGAAGCTGAGGCCATACTTGTTTGGTACTCACTTCATAGTTCAGACCGACCACAAGCCCCTCCTATGGCTTAAACAAATGAAAGGAGAAAACCCAAAACTTTTGAGGTGGTCCATTTCCCTACAGGGGATGGACTATACAGTGGAACATAGACCTGGGACCCAACATGCCAATGCAGATGGACTCTCAAGGTATTTCCACTTTGAACACGAAGACTCAACTGGTCAAGGTTAGTTTAGTGTCCCTGCGTTTGGGGGGGGTTGTGTAGGAGAGTAGGATCTGCCTCTTATGTTGCCCCCACTTTTTTTCTGATGTTTACACTGGTTTCTGGCTATAGTCTGGCTGGGCCCCTGCTAATCAGGGCCCCAGCCTCTCTGTTCTCTCTAAACGACTTGGAGTGCACTCTAGGTGCACTAGTGATTGGATACTGTGGTACCTTATGAGTCCCTAGTATATGGTACCTTAGGTACCAAGGGCATAGGTACTTCACAGGCCTACCAGGGGCTGCAGCATGTATTATGCCACCCCTGGGAAGCAGACTAAATCTGACACCACAGGCCTGCTACTGCAGCCTGGGTGAGGAAGTGCTAGCACCCCTCACTGAGATATAGGTCCCCTATATCTCTCCTACACACACATATAAACCTATCAGTCACCCCTAAGGCAGGCCCTATCAATCCTGAGGGCAGGGTGCTTGGCTTCTATGTGAGGGGGTGCCTCTGCCTGAGCAGGGCCCCTCTGCAGCTCTCAGAGTCCATTCTCTGGTGCTGTTTGTGGATGCGGTTAAACCATATACTTTTAAGTGCATTATATCCTCGCGGTAAAATGCTAACTTTGGAATGGCTGCATCGAAACATGTCGTGTTTGGTGTCAAACACCTTGGAATACTACCCCCCGCCAGTCCTGGCGGCGGGGGTAGCATTCCACCCTTCTAGAGGGATAGACATGTAGCTACTGTGGAAACGCGGTAGAATCCTGCAGAGCCCTGGCATCACAAAATGGATGCCACCAGTCACAGACACTGGGCTGCCCTCCTGCTGATGACCAACACTCGCAGTGGAGGAAGCCCAACAATAGATATCCTGTCCCAAGGGGGTGTGACCACCTTCCAGACAGGGTTTAGTGTATTGGGGCTGGGTGGGTGCACTCTTAGAGTGCTTTGAAGTCCTGCACTGGGGGAGCAGAAGGCTCCTCTGTGCATATGCCAGTTCAAACCGGCTCAGGGGCTACCTGTCCCTGCTCTGGCGCGAAACTGGACAAAGGGAAGTGGGTGTAGCCACCCACTCCCCTGACCCTCCCATAGGTAGGGTCATAGAGCTAGTCCCTCCCCTTCTTTTGGTATAAGAGGGGGAACCTGTGCATTGCACCCTAGATTTCCCTGGACGACGCTCTACAAGAAGAATCCCGGACCTTCGACGTTCCACTACCTTTGGAAGACTGAAGAATCTCCCTTGGAGTCAAGGAGTGACTCCCCTGCTTGGCAGGCACCAAAAACTACAAACGACGGTCGCAAACTACGCCGCTCCCGCCGGAGTCCGAAGTCCCTGCAGCCCAAGAAGTGGATTTCCTGACTTCTCAAAGGCCATCGTGAGTCCCCAGCGAAGCTGAGGCCAGTGGACCCCAAGAGTAACGAGGAACCGCGACCCCTGGGTACCGTGCACTATTGTCGAGTGCAACCCCTTCACAACGTTCCACGAACTTGTGCTTTGGACCACGTGTGGTCCCAGCCTCCAGCAGGAATCCCTCCTAAGATCAGAGGCCTACCACGTCCCGAGTGACCGTGGGCCCCTGTGAGCGGATCCTCCCGAGGCGTCTTTGCGATCCCTTGCCAGCCGGCTTGTGGGTCCCCAGAAGACTCTATAAAGAAACCGAAGGGCTCCCCTGGTTGCTCCAGGCCTGCCCTGACTTACCCTCGCTGGGTGAGTCCCACAGACCTTGCTGGTCTGCGCCATTGTCTCTTCACACTTTCCCCGAGACTTGCTGTTACCAAGGCTTGTTGGCTCCGATCGAGTTGCCGACACCGCAGTAAGCTGCAGACATCGTGGGACACGCCGAATCCAGCTCCTGGTCGTCGACGACGCCTCCTGGACCTCGTGGCTGAAGAATCAAGGCAACCGCGGACGACCTGAATCTTGCGACGACGGTGGGCATTCATCTTCCTTGCCCCGAGTCACTGCCAAGTGACTTTGAACACTGTCCCCTCTGCTTTCAGGTCTTCCATCCTCCGAATCCAGGCTTGGATTCCTCCGGACACTTCTCCTGTCGCCGCAAGCAGCAAGTCTTCACTGGCTCCCATTGAAAACGACGCCGCGACCCGACACCAAAGAACACCTATGCACCCGGCTCCACTGGGTGAGGTAACTGCAGCACTACGGTGCTCCTGTGGGTGTGGGCCCTAGAACTACTTACCCTGTAAGTGACTTGCTTGTAGCTTCCCTCGAAGTGTCCCAAAACTCTAACTTTCCAAGTGCGACTCTCGCACTGACTCGTACCTGGTTCGCGTCTGTGTTAGACACACCGCGTCCAACTCTCTTGCAATACCATCTGTAACCGCGTCCTTCGACTCGTACAAGGACCGATCGGTGTGTTCGCCTCGAACACGCAAGGGACCTTTAACATTGATATTTCAATCGCGTCTGAGTGCATAGACTCGTACAGGATTCGCATCGGTGCCAGGTCACCGCGTCCGTCCCCTGTGGGTCTCCTACAACTACTTGGGGTGGTTCTTGGGGGTCCCTCGATTCTAGATGCCCTAGACCTAGGTCTAGCAAACTAAGATTGTAATATTCAATTGTGCTAAACTTATCCTAATCATATTTGACTTGTACATATGTTCCTATCCTCTAATCTCATAAAGAGATTAGTAGAGAGTGTTTATTAATAAATACATATATATTTGATATATATACCTGTGTGGTGTCTTTTCATTTGGTGATTCAAGAGATTGTGTGGTAAAACAAGCTGCTTTACATTCCTTCAAGACTTAGCCTGAAGGCTGCTCTCCACAGCTACCACTAGGATAGCTTTCTATAAAGGTTGTCTTAAACCTATCTACCATAAGAGTCGAATTGTTCTGGTGCAAGGTGTCCACTTTAATTAGTGAACAGCATATACCAGGCCAACTTCTCACATTGGTGGGCAGCGTGTGGGATTCCAGCTTGCTATTGTTTTACCAGAAAATCTCTATTTGAATTACTAACTGAAAACCACTATAGGTACTTAAGGTACATATAAAGTCAAGCTTAGTATCGATAAGTTCTACTGAACTTAGAGCTGTGTGCCAAGGGATAGCACACCCTTTCTACAGCTCAAGCTAGTATCAGTAGGCCACAAACTAGTGTAGGTAGTACAACACTGCACAACACTAGAATGTCCTTAAAGGGTGGAACCAGTGGATCCACTCAGCCTCAGTATAAGGACATGGCTTTCTCTGACTTGAGAGCCATGTGTGTTGAAAGACACCTGAGACTAGGACAGAGTCCCTCAACCCTGCACCTGATAGATCTGCTGACAGCAGATGATCTTAGATTGGCTCTAGGAGCTAATGGGTCTGAATCAGTGGGTGGGTCAATTACAGTATCTGGGTCAGACGATGAAAATCCGAATGACCAGGACTCTGTGATTGAAGGGCCAGGCCTCAAGGGGCCTGAAAAGGACAGAGGAATTCTCCCTAAGAGAACTGACAGAGTGGACGAGAGGCATAGGTCCCCTTCCAGGGAATCTGAGCACTCTTATCACTCTGGCAGAGAATTTGTCCATCAGAGGAACTCATACTTTCCCATAAGAGAGACCTCCTCTGAAAGAATGTGCAAACTGCTGCAGTATGAGGAAGCAAGAGTTGCCCTCAGAACCAAGCAGTTGGCACTGGATAGAGAAGCCCTGGCGATCCAGAGAGCTTCTAGAAGAGGGGGTTAGAACCCCTTGGTGGCAGCAACAGTGTCCCTAGAGGCAGGGAATCTATTCCAGACCATAGGAACCTGAGCAAGGTTGTTCCTCCCTACCAGAGTGGGGATGATATCCACAAGTGGATAACTGCTATGGAGAGGGCCTGTAGAGTACAGCAGGTCCCCCAGAAGCAGTGGGCAGCAATCTTGTGGCTCTCCTTTTCAGATAAAGGTAGAGACAAGCTCCTCACTGTTAGAGAAGAGGATGCTGATGATTATGAAGTCCTGAAGAGTGCACTAATAGATGGGTTTGGCTTAACCACTGAACAGTACAGGTTGAAGTTCAGAGATACCCAGAAGGCACAGACTCAGGACTGGACTGACTTTGTTGATTGTGCAACCAAGGCTCTGGAGAGTTGGCTGGTTGGCAGTAGGGTTACTGATTTCAAGGGATTGTATAATCTGATGATGAGAGAACAGATCCTTAATAATTGCCAGAACCAGTTGTTGCATCAGTACCTGGTGGACTCGGATCTGACCTCTCCCCAAGAATTGGGAAAGAAGGCAGACAAGTGGGTCAGAACCAGGGTGAGGCAGAAACCCCAGAACCAAGGGGGTGACACCAAGAAGCAAGATCCTAAGGGCTCTGAGAAAGGTGGGGATAAGTCAAAAGACCAGAAGTCTTCACAAGGGCCCCAAAAATCTGCATCTGGTGGGGAGACACAACCCAACAAGGGAAAAGGCCAAAAGAAGCCCTGGTGCAAATTCTGTAAACAGAAGGGGCACTGGACTTCTGACTGTAACAAGTCCAAAGACCAAACCACCACCACTCCTGCCCCTAAGGCAACTGTTCCCCCTAGTTCAGCTACTGGTGGAGGTGGTACACAGAATAAGGGTGTAGTAGGGTTGACCCTGGGTTCTGAAGTGGACTCTGACCTAGTCAGAGTGCCCACTCAGGCAATGCTGATTTGTGAGGGAGACCTTAATATGTCCTTCCTAGTGAGTCCCAGTAATCTGGGCAAATACAAACAGCAGCCTGTAATAAATGGCAAACAAGCTTTGGCATTCAGGGACACAGGTGCTAGTGTCACCATGGTGGCAGAGGATCTTGTGGACCCTGGACAGATCATCCTGGGCGAACTGTACCAGGTGACCAATGCAAGCAACGTCAGGACCAACCATAGTCTGGCAGTTGTGAATTTCTCCTGGGGAGGGGTAACTGGCCTCAAGAAGGTTGTAGTCAGTGCAGACCTCCCTGTCGAATGTCTATTGGGCAATGATCTAGAGACTTCAGCCTGGTCTGAAGTAGAGTTATGGACTCATGCTGAGATGTTGGGCATCCCTGCAGAGGTATTTGCTGTGACCAGGTCACAAGCAAGAATGCATGACACTGAACCAGCTCTGGATCCTGGAACAATGGACCAGATGCTTCCCAAGAGGAGGAGCAGTAGGGTAAAGGCAGTGCCTTCCCCTCTGTCTCAGATCACAGATTCACCCCCAGAGGGAGGTGAAGCAGATCCTGAAGAAGGGACTGCCCCAGAGGGACTTGAGCCTGATCAGGTTGAGTTCTTGGGGGCAGGGGGCCCTTCCAGGGAAGATCTGAGGAAGGAGCAACAGTGCTGCCCCTCTCTTGAACCCCTCAGACAGCAGGCTGCTGCTGAGGCTGCTGGGAGTGCTAGTGGGTCCCATAAAGTTTATTGGGATGAGGGACTCCTATATTCTGAAGGTAGAGACCCAGCCCCTGGAGCCCCCAGGAGGTTGGTGATACCTCAGAAGTTTAGGGGGGTTCCTCTTGACCCTAGCACATGACATCCCTTTAGCAGGACACTTGGGCCAAAACAAGACCTGGGACAGGCTTGTTCCACATTTTCATTGCCCACATATGTCAGAGGACACAAAGGAGTTTTGTCGCTCCTGTGTCACATGCCAAGCCAGTGGTAAGGCAGGTGGCACAACAAAGGCCCCCCTCATACCACTACCTGTGGTGGGGGTACCCTTTGAAAGGGTAGGGATTGACATTGTTGGTCCCCTTGACCCTCAAACTGCATCTGGGCACAGGTTTATCCTGGTGGTAGTGGATCATGCCACCAGGTACCCAGAAGCAATTCCCCTAAGGACCACCACAGCCCCTGTGGTGGCAAGAGCCCTCATTGGAGTCTTCTCCAGAGTGGGTTTTCCAAAGGAGGTCATTTCTGACAGAGGTACCAACTTCATGTCAGGATATCTAAAAGCAATGTGGAAGGAGTGTGGTGTAACTTACAAGTTCACCACCCCTATCACCCACAATGCAATGGTTTAGTTGAACGCTTCAACAAAACCTTGAAAGGAATGATTAAAGGACTCCCAGAGAAGCTTAGGCGGAAATGGGACCTTCTTCTTCCTTGCCTGTTGTTTGCATACAGAGAGGTTCCACAGAAGGGGTTGGCTACAGCCCATTTGAGCTTCTGTTTGGGCATCCTGTGAGAGGTCCACTGTGTTTGGTAAAAGAGGGCTGGGAGTTACCTCTCAAGCCCCCCAAACAAGATGTGATGGACTATGTACTTGGTCTCCGCTCCCGGATGGCAGAGTACATGAAAAAGGCAACCAAAAACCTAGAGGCCAGCCAAGAATTACAAAAAGCTTGGCATGACCAAAAGGCTGTACTGACTGTATACCAGCCAGGACAGAAAGTGTGGGTGTTGGAGCCTGTGGCCCCAGCAGCCCTCCAGGACAAGTGGAGTGGCCCCCATACAATAGTGGAACAGAAGGGAGAAGTCACCTACCTGGTGAATCTTGGAACTCCCAGGAGCCCCCTGAGGGTGCTTCATGTCAACAGATTAAAGCCATATGTTGACAGGGCTGACATGGGCTTGCTCATGGCAACTGATGAGGACCAGGAGGAGGAGAGTGACCCTCTCCCTGACCTGCTCTCTCAGAACCCTGATGATGGGTCAGTAGATGGTGTTGCTTTGGCAAGCAGCCTCACTGACCATCAGCAAACTGAGTGCAGACAAGTTCTGCAACAGTTTAGACATATGTTTAGCCTGACCCCTAGTCAGCCTTCCTGGTGCACCCACGAGGTGGACACTGGAGACAGTCTGCCTGTCAAGAATAAAATCTACAGGCAACCTGACCATGTCAGGGACTGTATCTGGACTGAAGTCCAGAAAATGTTGGAGCTAGGTGTAATTGAGCCTTCAGATAGCCCTTGGGCTAGTCCAGTAGTCCTGGTACCCAAGCCTCATACCCAGGGTGGTAAGAAAGAAATGAGGTTTTGTGTAGACTACAGAGGCCTCAATGCAGTCACTAGGACTGATGCCTATCCCATACCAAGGGCAGATGAGCTGATTGATACTTTGGCCTCAGCCAAGTATCTAAGCACGTTTGACCTAACAGCTGGCTACTGGCAGATCAGATTAGCTGATGATGCAAAAGCCAAGACAGCATTTTCGACCCCTGGTGGGCACTACCACTTTGTGGTGATGCCCTTTGGATTGAAAAATGCACCTGCCACTTTTCAGAGGTTGGTGAATAAAGTTCTGACAGGGATGGAAACTTATTGCTCAGCTTATCTAGATGATATTGCTGTCTTTAGTTCCTCCTGGCAGGATCACCTGGTCCACCTCAGGAATGTTTTGGAGGCCCTGCAGAAAGCAGGCCTCACTATCAAGGCCACTAAGTGCCAGATAGGGCAGAGTCAGGTTGTGTACCTGGGCCACCTTGTAGGTGGAGGCCAGGTTCAGCCTTTACAGAGCAAAATCCAAACCATAATGGAATGGGTTGCTCCAACCACCCAGACACAGGTGAGAGCCTTCTTAGGCCTGTCTGGGTACTATAGGAGGTTTGTCAAGGGATATGGATCTATAGTGACCCCCTTGAATGATCTGACCTCAAAGAAAATGCCAAAAAAGGTTCAGTGGACAGCTAGCTGTCAAAAGGCATTTGAAGACCTAAAGCAGGCCACGTGCACTGCCCCCATCTTACAGAGTCCAGACTACACCAAAAAGTTCATTGTCCAAACAGATGCTTCTGAGCTGGGTGTGGGAGCTGTACTGTCTCAACTGAATGATGAAGGTCAAGACCAGCCAGTAGCTTTTATTAGCAGAAGGCTGACCCCTAGAGAGAAACGTTGGTCAGCTATAGAGAGGAGGCCTTTGCTGTGGTGTGGGCCCTGAAGAAGCTGAGGCCATACTTGTTTGGTACTCACTTCATAGTTCAGACCGACCACAAGCCCCTCCTATGGCTTAAACAAATGAAAGGAGAAAACCCAAAACTTTTGAGGTGGTCCATTTCCCTACAGGGGATGGACTATACAGTGGAACATAGACCTGGGACCCAACATGCCAATGCAGATGGACTCTCAAGGTATTTCCACTTTGAACACGAAGACTCAACTGGTCAAGGTTAGTTTAGTGTCCCTGCGTTTGGGGGGGTTGTGTAGGAGAGTAGGATCTGCCTCTTATGTTGCCCCCACTTTTTTTCTGATGTTTACACTGGTTTCTGGCTATAGTCTGGCTGGGCCCCTGCTAATCAGGGCCCCAGCCTCTCTGTTCTCTCTAAACGACTTGGAGTGCACTCTAGGTGCACTAGTGATTGGATACTGTGGTACCTTATGAGTCCCTAGTATATGGTACCTTAGGTACCAAGGGCATAGGTACTTCACAGGCCTACCAGGGGCTGCAGCATGTATTATGCCACCCCTGGGAAGCAGACTAAATCTGACACCACAGGCCTGCTACTGCAGCCTGGGTGAGGAAGTGCTAGCACCCCTCACTGAGATATAGGTCCCCTATATCTCTCCTACACACACATATAAACCTATCAGTCACCCCTAAGGCAGGCCCTATCAATCCTGAGGGCAGGGTGCTTGGCTTCTATGTGAGGGGGTGCCTCTGCCTGAGCAGGGCCCCTCTGCAGCTCTCAGAGTCCATTCTCTGGTGCTGTTTGTGGATGCGGTTAAACCATATACTTTTAAGTGCATTATATCCTCGCGGTAAAATGCTAACTTTGGAATGGCTGCATCGAAACATGTCGTGTTTGGTGTCAAACACCTTGGAATACTACCCCCCGCCAGTCCTGGCGGCGGGGGTAGCATTCCACCCTTCTAGAGGGATAGACATGTAGCTACTGTGGAAACGCGGTAGAATCCTGCAGAGCCCTGGCATCACAAAATGGATGCCACCAGTCACAGACACTGGGCTGCCCTCCTGCTGATGACCAACACTCGCAGTGGAGGAAGCCCAACAATAGATATCCTGTCCCAAGGGGGTGTGACCACCTTCCAGACAGGGTTTAGTGTATTGGGGCTGGGTGGGTGCACTCTTAGAGTGCTTTGAAGTCCTGCACTGGGGGAGCAGAAGGCTCCTCTGTGCATATGCCAGTTCAAACCGGCTCAGGGGCTACCTGTCCCTGCTCTGGCGCGAAACTGGACAAAGGGAAGTGGGTGTAGCCACCCACTCCCCTGACCCTCCCATAGGTAGGGTCATAGAGCTAGTCCCTCCCCTTCTTTTGGTATAAGAGGGGGAACCTGTGCATTGCACCCTAGATTTCCCTGGACGACGCTCTACAAGAAGAATCCCGGACCTTCGACGTTCCACTACCTTTGGAAGACTGAAGAATCTCCCTTGGAGTCAAGGAGTGACTCCCCTGCTTGGCAGGCACCAAAAACTACAAACGACGGTCGCAAACTACGCCGCTCCCGCCGGAGTCCGAAGTCCCTGCAGCCCAAGAAGTGGATTTCCTGACTTCTCAAAGGCCATCGTGAGTCCCCAGCGAAGCTGAGGCCAGTGGACCCCAAGAGTAACGAGGAACCGCGACCCCTGGGTACCGTGCACTATTGTCGAGTGCAACCCCTTCACAACGTTCCACGAACTTGTGCTTTGGACCACGTGTGGTCCCAGCCTCCAGCAGGAATCCCTCCTAAGATCAGAGGCCTACCACGTCCCGAGTGACCGTGGGCCCCTGTGAGCGGATCCTCCCGAGGCGTCTTTGCGATCCCTTGCCAGCCGGCTTGTGGGTCCCCAGAAGACTCTATAAAGAAACCGAAGGGCTCCCCTGGTTGCTCCAGGCCTGCCCTGACTTACCCTCGCTGGGTGAGTCCCACAGACCTTGCTGGTCTGCGCCATTGTCTCTTCACACTTTCCCCGAGACTTGCTGTTACCAAGGCTTGTTGGCTCCGATCGAGTTGCCGACACCGCAGTAAGCTGCAGACATCGTGGGACACGCCGAATCCAGCTCCTGGTCGTCGACGACGCCTCCTGGACCTCGTGGCTGAAGAATCAAGGCAACCGCGGACGACCTGAATCTTGCGACGACGGTGGGCATTCATCTTCCTTGCCCCGAGTCACTGCCAAGTGACTTTGAACACTGTCCCCTCTGCTTTCAGGTCTTCCATCCTCCGAATCCAGGCTTGGATTCCTCCGGACACTTCTCCTGTCGCCGCAAGCAGCAAGTCTTCACTGGCTCCCATTGAAAACGACGCCGCGACCCGACACCAAAGAACACCTATGCACCCGGCTCCACTGGGTGAGGTAACTTCAGCACTACGGTGCTCCTGTGGGTGTGGGCCCTAGAACTACTTACCCTGTAAGTGACTTGCTTGTAGCTTCCCTCGAAGTGTCCCAAAACTCTAACTTTCCAAGTGCGACTATCGCACTGACTCGTACCTGGTTCGCGTCTGTGTTAGACACACCGCGTCCAACCCTCTTGCAATAGCATCTGTAACCGCGTCCTTCGACTCGTACAAGGACCGATCGGTGTGTTCGCCTCGAACACGCAAGGGACCTTTAACATTGATATTTCAATCGCGTCTGAGTGCATAGACTCGTACAGGATTCGCATCGGTGCCAGGTCACCGCGTCCGTCCCCTGTGGGTCTCCTACAACTACTTGGGGTGGTTCTTGGGGGTCCCTCGATTCTAGATGCCCTAGACCTAGGTCTAGCAAACTAAGATTGTAATATTCAATTGTGCTAAACTTATCCTAATCATATTTGACTTGTACATATGTTCCTATCCTCTAATCTCATAAAGAGATTAGTAGAGAGTGTTTATTAATAAATACATATATATTTGATACATATACCTGTGTGGTGTCTTTTCATTTGGTGATTCAAGAGATTGTGTGGTAAAACAAGCTGCTTTACATTCCTTCAAGACTTAGCCTGAAGGCTGCTCTCCACAGCTACCACTAGGATAGCTTTCTATAAAGGTTGTCTTAAACCTATCTACCATAAGAGTCGAATTGTTCTGGTGCAAGGTGTCCACTTTAATTAGTGAACAGCATATACCAGGCCAACTTCTCACATTGGTGGGCAGCGTGTGGGATTCCAGCTTGCTATTGTTTTACCAGAAAATCTCTATTTGAATTACTAACTGAAAACCACTATAGGTACTTAAGGTACATATAAAGTCAAGCTTAGTATCGATAAGTTCTACTGAACTTAGAGCTGTGTGCCAAGGGATAGCACACCCTTTCTACAGCTCAAGCTAGTATCAGTAGGCCACAAACTAGTGTAGGTAGTACAACACTGCACAACACTAGAATGTCCTTAAAGGGTGGAACCAGTGGATCCACTCAGCCTCAGTATAAGGACATGGCTTTCTCTGACTTGAGAGCCATGTGTGTTGAAAGACACCTGAGACTAGGACAGAGTCCCTCAACCCTGCACCTGATAGATCTGCTGACAGCAGATGATCTTAGATTGGCTCTAGGAGCTAATGGGTCTGAATCAGTGGGTGGGTCAATTACAGTATCTGGGTCAGACGATGAAAATCCGAATGACCAGGACTCTGTGATTGAAGGGCCAGGCCTCAAGGGGCCTGAAAAGGACAGAGGAATTCTCCCTAAGAGAACTGACAGAGTGGACGAGAGGCATAGGTCCCCTTCCAGGGAATCTGAGCACTCTTATCACTCTGGCAGAGAATTTGTCCATCAGAGGAACTCATACTTTCCCATAAGAGAGACCTCCTCTGAAAGAATGTGCAAACTGCTGCAGTATGAGGAAGCAAGAGTTGCCCTCAGAACCAAGCAGTTGGCACTGGATAGAGAAGCCCTGGCGATCCAGAGAGCTTCTAGAAGAGGGGGTTAGAACCCCTTGGTGGCAGCAACAGTGTCCCTAGAGGCAGGGAATCTATTCCAGACCATAGGAACCTGAGCAAGGTTGTTCCTCCCTACCAGAGTGGGGATGATATCCACAAGTGGATAACTGCTATGGAGAGGGCCTGTAGAGTACAGCAGGTCCCCCAGAAGCAGTGGGCAGCAATCTTGTGGCTCTCCTTTTCAGATAAAGGTAGAGACAAGCTCCTCACTGTTAGAGAAGAGGATGCTGATGATTATGAAGTCCTGAAGAGTGCACTAATAGATGGGTTTGGCTTAACCACTGAACAGTACAGGTTGAAGTTCAGAGATACCCAGAAGGCACAGACTCAGGACTGGACTGACTTTGTTGATTGTGCAACCAAGGCTCTGGAGGGTTGGCTGGTTGGCAGTAGGGTTACTGATTTCAAGGGATTGTATAATCTGATGATGAGAGAACAGATCCTTAATAATTGCCAGAACCAGTTGTTGCATCAGTACCTGGTGGACTCGGATCTGACCTCTCCCCAAGAATTGGGAAAGAAGGCAGACAAGTGGGTCAGAACCAGGGTGAGGCAGAAACCCCAGAACCAAGGGGGTGACACCAAGAAGCAAGATCCTAAGGGCTCTGAGAAAGGTGGGGATAAGTCAAAAGACCAGAAGTCTTCACAAGGGCCCCAAAAATCTGCATCTGGTGGGGAGACACAACCCAACAAGGGAAAAGGCCAAAAGAAGCCCTAGTGCAAATTCTGTAAACAGAAGGGGCACTGGACTTCTGACTGTAACAAGTCCAAAGACCAAACCACCACCACTCCTGCCCCTAAGGCAACTGTTCCCCCTAGTTCAGCTACTGGTGGAGGTGGTACACAGAATAAGGGTGTAGTAGGGTTGACCCTGGGTTCTGAAGTGGACTCTGACCTAGTCAGAGTGCCCACTCAGGCAATGCTGATTTGTGAGGGAGACCTTAATATGTCCTTCCTAGTGAGTCCCAGTAATCTGGGCAAATACAAACAGCAGCCTGTAATAAATGGCAAACAAGCTTTGGCATTCAGGGACACAGGTGCTAGTGTCACCATGGTGGCAGAGGATCTTGTGGACCCTGGACAGATCATCCTGGGCGAACTGTACCAGGTGACCAATGCAAGCAACGTCAGGACCAACCATAGTCTGGCAGTTGTGAATTTCTCCTGGGGAGGGGTAACTGGCCTCAAGAAGGTTGTAGTCATTGCAGACCTCCCTGTCGAATGTCTATTGGGCAATGATCTAGAGACTTCAGCCTGGTCTGAAGTAGAGTTATGGACTCATGCTGAGATGTTGGGCATCCCTGCAGAGGTATTTGCTGTGACCAGGTCACAAGCAAGAATGCATGACACTGAACCAGCTCTGGATCCTGGAACAATGGACCAGATGCTTCCCAAGAGGAGGAGCAGTAGGGTAAAGGCAGTGCCTTCCCCTCTGTCTCAGATCACAGATTCACCCCCAGAGGGAGGTGAAGCAGATCCTGAAGAAGGGACTGCCCCAGAGGGACTTGAGCCTGATCAGGTTGAGTTCTTGGGGGCAGGGGGCCCTTCCAGGGAAGATCTGAGGAAGGAGCAACAGTGCTGCCCCTCTCTTGAACCCCTCAGACAGCAGGCTGCTGCTGAGGCTGCTGGGAGTGCTAGTGGGTCCCATAAAGTTTATTGGGATGAGGGACTCCTATATTCTGAAGGTAGAGACCCAGCCCCTGGAGCCACCAGGAGGTTGGTGATACCTCAGAAGTTTAGGGGGTTCCTCTTGACCCTAGCACATGACATCCCTTTAGCAGGACACTTGGGCCAAAACAAGACCTGGGACAGGCTTGTTCCACATTTTCATTGCCCACATATGTCAGAGGACACAAAGGAGTTTTGTCGCTCCTGTGTCACATGCCAAGCCAGTGGTAAGGCAGGTGGCACAACAAAGGCCCCCTCATACCACTACCTGTGGTGGGGGTACCCTTTGAAAGGGTAGGGATTGACATTGTTGGTCCCCTTGACCCTCAAACTGCATCTGGGCACAGGTTTATCCTGGTGGTAGTGGATCATGCCACCAGGTACCCAGAAGCAATTCCCCTAAGGACCACCACAGCCCCTGTGGTGGCAAGAGCCCTCATTGGAGTCTTCTCCAGAGTGGGTTTTCCAAAGGAGGTCATTTCTGACAGAGGTACCAACTTCATGTCAGGATATCTAAAAGCAATGTGGAAGGAGTGTGGTGTAACTTACAAGTTCACCACCCCTATCACCCACAATGCAATGGTTTAGTTGAACGCTTCAACAAAACCTTGAAAGGAATGATTAAAGGACTCCCAGAGAAGCTTAGGCGGAAATGGGACCTTCTTCTTCCTTGCCTGTTGTTTGCATACAGAGAGGTTCCACAGAAGGGGGTTGGCTACAGCCCATTTGAGCTTCTGTTTGGGCATCCTGTGAGAGGTCCACTGTGTTTGGTAAAAGAGGGCTGGGAGTTACCTCTCAAGCCCCCCAAACAAGATGTGATGGACTATGTACTTGGTCTCCGCTCCCGGATGGCAGAGTACATGAAAAAGGCAACCAAAAACCTAGAGGCCAGCCAAGAATTACAAAAAGCTTGGCATGACCAAAAGGCTGTACTGACTGTATACCAGCCAGGACAGAAAGTGTGGGTGTTGGAGCCTGTGGCCCCAGCAGCCCTCCAGGACAAGTGGAGTGGCCCCCATACAATAGTGGAACAGAAGGGAGAAGTCACCTACCTGGTGAATCTTGGAACTCCCAGGAGCCCCCTGAGGGTGCTTCATGTCAACAGATTAAAGCCATATGTTGACAGGGCTGACATGGGCTTGCTCATGGCAACTGATGAGGACCAGGAGGAGGAGAGTGACCCTCTCCCTGACCTGCTCTCTCAGAACCCTGATGATGGGTCAGTAGATGGTGTTGCTTTGGCAAGCAGCCTCACTGACCATCAGCAAACTGAGTGCAGACAAGTTCTGCAACAGTTTAGACATATGTTTAGCCTGACCCCTAGTCAGCCTTCCTGGTGCACCCACGAGGTGGACACTGGAGACAGTCTGCCTGTCAAGAATAAAATCTACAGGCAACCTGACCATGTCAGGGACTGTATCTGGACTGAAGTCCAGAAAATGTTGGAGCTAGGTGTAATTGAGCCTTCAGATAGCCCTTGGGCTAGTCCAGTAGTCCTGGTACCCAAGCCTCATACCCAGGGTGGTAAGAAAGAAATGAGGTTTTGTGTAGACTACAGAGGCCTCAATGCAGTCACTAGGACTGATGCCTATCCCATACCAAGGGCAGATGAGCTGATTGATACTTTGGCCTCAGCCAAGTATCTAAGCACGTTTGACCTAACAGCTGGCTACTGGCAGATCAGATTAGCTGATGATGCAAAAGCCAAGACAGCATTTTCGACCCCTGGTGGGCACTACCACTTTGTGGTGATGCCCTTTGGATTGAAAAATGCACCTGCCACTTTTCAGAGGTTGGTGAATAAAGTTCTGACAGGGATGGAAACTTATTGCTCAGCTTATCTAGATGATATTGCTGTCTTTAGTTCCTCCTGGCAGGATCACCTGGTCCACCTCAGGAATGTTTTGGAGGCCCTGCAGAAAGCAGGCCTCACTATCAAGGCCACTAAGTGCCAGATAGGGCAGAGTCAGGTTGTGTACCTGGGCCACCTTGTAGGTGGAGGCCAGGTTCAGCCTTTACAGAGCAAAATCCAAACCATAATGGAATGGGTTGCTCCAACCACCCAGACACAGGTGAGAGCCTTCTTAGGCCTGTCTGGGTACTATAGGAGGTTTGTCAAGGGATATGGATCTATAGTGACCCCCTTGAATGATCTGACCTCAAAGAAAATGCCAAAAAGGTTCAGTGGACAGCTAGCTGTCAAAAGGCATTTGAAGACCTAAAGCAGGCCACGTGCACTGCCCCCATCTTACAGAGTCCAGACTACACCAAAAGTTCATTGTCCAAACAGATGCTTCTGAGCTGGGTGTGGGAGCTGTACTGTCTCAACTGAATGATGAAGGTCAAGACCAGCCAGTAGCTTTTATTAGCAGAAGGCTGACCCCTAGAGAGAAACGTTGGTCAGCTATAGAGAGGGAGGCCTTTGCTGTGGTGTGGGCCCTGAAGAAGCTGAGGCCATACTTGTTTGGTACTCACTTCATAGTTCAGACCGACCACAAGCCCCTCCTATGGCTTAAACAAATGAAAGGAGAAAACCCAAAACTTTTGAGGTGGTCCATTTCCCTACAGGGGATGGACTATACAGTGGAACATAGACCTGGGACCCAACATGCCAATGCAGATGGACTCTCAAGGTATTTCCACTTTGAACACGAAGACTCAACTGGTCAAGGTTAGTTTAGTGTCCCTGCGTTTGGGGGGTTGTGTAGGAGAGTAGGATCTGCCTCTTATGTTGCCCCCACTTTTTTCTGATGTTTACACTGGTTTCTGGCTATAGTCTGGCTGGGCCCCTGCTATTCAGGGCCCCAGCCTCTCTGTTCTCTCTAAACGACTTGGAGTGCACTTTAGGTGCACTAGTGATTGGATACTGTGGTACCTTATGAGTCCCTAGTATATGGTACCTTAGGTACCAAGGGCATAGGTACTTCACAGGCCTACCAGGGGCTGCAGCATGTATTATGCCACCCCTGGGAAGCAGACTAAATCTGACACCACAGGCCTGCTACTGCAGCCTGGGTGAGGAAGTGCTAGCACCCCTCACTGAGATATAGGTCCCCTATATCTCTCCTACACACACATATAAACCTATCAGTCACCCCTAAGGCAGGCCCTATCAATCCTGAGGGCAGGGTGCTTGGCTTCTAGGTGAGGGGGTGCCTCTGCCTGAGCAGGGCCCCTCTGCAGCTCTCAGAGTCCATTCTCTGGTGCTGTTTGTGGATGCGGTTAAACCATATACTTTTAAGTGCATTATATCCTCGCGGTAAAATGCTAACTTTGGAATGGCTGCATCGAAACATGTCGTGTTTGGTGTCAAACACCTTGGAATACTACCCCCCCCCCCGCCAGTCCTGGCGGCGGGGGTAGCATTCCACCCTTCTAGAGGGATAGACATGTAGCTACTGTGGAAACGCGGTAGAATCCTGCAGAGCCCTGGCATCACAAAATGGATGCCACCAGTCACAGACACTGGGCTGCCCTCCTGCTGATGACCACCACTCGCAGTGGAGGAAGCCCAACAATAGATATCCTGTCCCAAGGGGGTGTGACCACCTTCCAGACAGGGTTTAGTGTATTGGGGCTGGGTGGGTGCACTCTTGGAGTGCTTTGAAGTCCTGCACTGGGGGATCAGAAGGCTCCTCTGTGCATATGCCAGTTCAAACCGGCTCAGGGGCTACCTGTCCCTGCTCTGGCGCGAAACTGGACAAAGGGAAGTGGGTGTAGCCACCCACTCCCCTGACCCTCCCATAGGTAGGGTCATAGAGCTAGTCCCTCCCCTTCTTTTGGTATAAGAGGGGGAACCTGTGCATTGCACCCCAGATTTCCCTGGACGACGCTCTACGAGAAGAATCCCGGACCTTCGACGTTCCACTACCTTTGGAAGACGGAAGAATCTCCCTTGGAGTCAAGGAGTGACTCCCCTGCTTGGCAGGCACCAAAAACTACAAACGACGGTCGCAAACTACGCCGCTCCCGCCGGAGTCCGAAGTCCCTGCAGCCCAAGAAGTGGATTTCCTGACTTCTCAAAGGCCATCGTGAGTCCCCAGCGAAGCTGAGGCCAGTGGACCCCAAGAGTAACGAGGAACCGCGACCCCTGGGTACCGTGCACTATTGTCGAGTGCAACCCCTTCACAACGTTCCACGAACTTGTGCTTTGGACCACGTGTGGTCCCAGCCTCCAGCAGGAATCCCTCCTAAGATCAGAGGCCTACCACGTCCCGAGTGACCGTGGGCCCCTGTGAGCGGATCCTCCCGAGGCGTCTTCGCGATCCCTTGCCAGCCGGCCTGTGGGTCCCCAGAAGACTCTATAAAGAAACCGAAGGGCTCCCCTGGTTGCTCCAGGCCTGCCCTGACTTACCCTCGCTGGGTGAGTCCCACAGACCTTGCTGGTCTGCGCCATTGTCTCTTCACACTTTCCCCGAGACTTGCTGTTACCAAGGCTTGTTGGCTCCGATCGAGTTGCCGACACCGCAGTAAGCTGCAGACATCGTGGGACACGCCGAATCCAGCTCCTGGTCGTCGACGACGCCTCCTGGACCTCGTGGCTGAAGAATCAAGGCAACCGCGGACGACCTGAATCTTGCGACGACGGTGGGCATTCATCTTCCTTGCCCCGAGTCACTGCCAAGTGACTTTGAACACTGTCCCCTCTGCTTTCAGGTCTTCCATCCTCCGAATCCAGGCTTGGATTCCTCCGGACACTTCTCCTGTCGCCGCAAGCAGCAAGTCTTCACTGGCTCCCATTGAAAACGCGCCGCGACCCGACACCAAAGAACACCTATGCACCCGGCTCCCCTGGGTGAGGTAACTGCAGCACTACGGTGCTCCTGTGGGTGTGGGCCCTAGAACTACTTACCCTGTAAGTGACTTGCTTGTAGCTTCCCTCGAAGTGTCCCAAAACTCTAACTTTCCAAGTGCGACTCTCGCACTGACTCGTACCTGGTTCGCGTCTGTGTTAGACACACCGCGTCCAACCCCCTTGCAATACCATCTGTAACCTCGTCCTTCGACTCGTACAAGGACCGATCGGTGTGTTCGCCTCGAACACGCAAGGGACCTTTAACATTGATATTTCAATCGCGTCTGAGTGCATAGACTCGTACAGGATTCGCATTGGTGCCAGGTCACCGCGTCCGTCCCCTGTGGGTCTCCTATAACTACTTGGGGTGGTTCTTGGGGGGGTCCCTCGATTCTAGATGCCCTAGACCTAGGTCTAGCAAACTAAGATTGTAATATTCAATTGTGCTAAACTTATCCTAATCATATTTGACTTGTACATATGTTCCTATCCTCTAATCTCATAAAGAGATTAGTAGAGAGTGTTTATTAATAAATACATATATATTTGATATATATACCTGTGTGGTGTCTTTTCATTTGGTGATTCAAGAGATTGTGTGGTAAAACAAGCTGCTTTACATTCCTTCAAGACTTAGCCTGAAGGCTGCTCTCCACAGCTACCACTAGGATAGCTTTCTATAAAGGTTGTCTTAAACCTATCTACCATAAGAGTCGAATTGTTCTGGTGCAAGGTGTCCACTTTAATTAGTGAACAGCATATACCAGGCCAACTTCTCACAACACTCCACTGAGCGGATATTTGCTAACTCGTGTCTGTTGCTCAGCTACATCCTGCAGAGGTTTCCAAAGAGGTTACCCTGCTCGGCATTAGCGGTAGGCAGGAAAGCAAATTCATAGGGGGGCTGACCCAGGAGTCTGGAATGGCCTCGGAGGACCAAACCGCAAGCCGGCTTGCAAAATTATAGTGTAAAAATAAATCTAATAAATGAGTGTTACATTTGATTATATTACTGCATTCAGTGACATTTATTTAAAGTAAGTGAAAGTTTCTACACATGAAGCCCCAACAGCGATGTCAGGAGGAACAAATGTGAGCCCTTCACGTGGCCTATATTGTTTGTCATTATAGATGAGGCAGCATTATAGTCTATTAAAACAACTGCAAGAAAGGCTTTTTGTATGGGTTTGGAACTGTTTAGCCAGTGATGGAATGATACCTTCTTTTCTATCCTGTTTTACACCAATGCTTTTTGTACATTTGTTTTTAGGAAATAAATAGTAAACTGTGTTAAATGAATACAGTGATTGTATGTTAAATCAGGGGTGTCCAACGTAGGTGCAGGAGGGCTAGATAAATGCTGGATTTACAGGGTAACGACAGACTATGTAAATGTTTTCCATGAATATTTATTGCATGTAATTTTATATTGGCTATCCTGGAAATCTGGACTGGATCGTGCCTTCTTGGTGGACCAATGCTATTTTTTTATTTTATTTTACAGAGTTTTATATAGCACAAACTTGACCCGAATCGGGTATCAGAGCGCTTTACATAGCACCAGTTGCATTACATGAGGACACATTCATTTTTGTTAGGCACGGGGAGATTAAGGGCCAGATGTAGCAAGCTAAATTGTGATCGCAAACGCTGAAATTCGCAGAATTTCAGCGTTTGCGTTCGCAAAATAGCATTGTGCAATGTAGAGAAGAAAAATCCCAATCGCAAAATAAAGAATCGCAAAATTTGCGATTCCCTATTTTGCGAATGCATTTAAGGAATCGCAAATTGCGATGTCTTAAATGCAATGCAGGAAGCACCCAAGTTGTGCGATTTCTGGTTTAAGAAATCGCAAATTACCACCATCTTCAAGTTGGTGGTAATTTGCGATTTGTTTGAAAAATGCATATTTTGGCATTTTTCAAAGTGACATGTGGCGCACAGACGTGCCCTTAGGGCATGTATTTGCGCCACATGTGCACACATGCACATTTCAGGGGTGCAACAGGGTGTCCTTTTGACACCCTTGCACCCTTGAAATTGCATGCGCAATTTGCGAGGACGTATTGGGTACTCGTAAATTGCGCATGCAATTCCCATTCATTCCTATGGGCCTCATGGCCCATAGGAATGTATGGGAAGGGATTCCTTAATTGCGAATCGCAATTTGCGATACGCAATTAAGGAATGTTTAGGAATCGCAATTATTATTGCGATTCCTACCTACACAGCATTTTGCGAGTCCTTAATAGCGATTCTCTAAAAATCGCTATTAAGCACTCGCAAAAATGTTCCTTCATACATCTGGCCCTAAGTGATTTGCCCAGAACCGCAGGATGTTCAGCGTCATTGCGGAGACTCGAACCCAGTTCCCCAGATTCGAGATCGATCGCCCTAGCCGTTAGGCCAACTCCTCTCCCCAAATGCTAGACACACCTTTATTAAATCTCACAGTAAGCAGTCTTTCTTAAAAAAATAAATGCTGCTTAAAGGTAGAGCAGAGCACTATTTTCTTGTTAATATCATTGGCTTCCACTTACTTGATGAACAAGTTGAGACACAGTGGGAGGCAAAAAACACAGGCAGAGCACGAAATTGGGCCTAAACCAGGTTGCAGTTTTCTCTGGCTCACCCACATGTGCAAAGCTTTTCTTTGCTCTTCTCGTGCCCGTACAGCTTCTGCCCACAACACACATTGGGAGCAGCTTACATCTTGCCCTACTCATTTGCGCATAGCTATATAGCTTTTATCTCTACAGAGTCCAGAGTTGACCCTGCTCGAGTGCCATAATTACAAAACTGAAAATAGTGCGCCACGGGCGGAATTATGGAGGCATGGAGGCCTAATGCTATAGGTGGCCACAGCGCTCCAGGACCCTCAGCCAGTCCCCTACACCGACCTTTGTGGTGAGCAGTCTGCAGAACCGGAGGAAGAAGAGAACGGTAAATCGTGGAGGGGAGCGGGCGTGAGATGTCACGTGGCACTTGCGGTGAATGGCGGGAGCTGACACAGGGCTCCTGCACTGAGATTGGGTTGAAGTCTCCTGGGTTTTGTGTCTGCTTCTGTGCAGCAGTCTCGCTGTTCTCTCCCGGAGACATCTCTGGCTGTGGGGATTACCTGTTTGCTATTCAATTATCGTGTTGTACTATTTAGAGCCACCGGAAGGGGTCTGGCAATTGCTCTCAATGTCGGACCGCTTTTGGAGTTAGGCCATTCGCCTGTCTCACGGACACCACTTTAGCAGTGGTGTCGAAACCTTATTACAAAACAATCCTCAAACTTCTGTAATCACTTTAATTAAAATGGCCATCAACATGCTCATGCAAAGGTTGCAAATGCCTTAAAAAAAAAAATTCCAAACTGTTACTTTAAAATAACATAACAATACATATTCCACAGAATAAGGGCCTGAAAATCCCTAATACTCTAAATTCTCCAAATAATCCGACAGCAGTGCTCCACACAATGGACCCAAATGCTCGTAATAACCGCTGGATCACACATGAAGCCTGTGCTGTAACATCTCTCTGCCACCTTTCTTAAATTCCTTATTACGTCCACAGTGTTTGTGCAGCATGTGGAAGAAGGTTTTTTATTATGCATCTCGGTTTCAATAAATACAACAGGAGGATAGACCAGCCTACCAAAACATATACTGCTGTACTAAGCGTTGTACAACTCTGAATGTTCATGTGCCCATCCTGCTGCAGAATGTAAAACCAGTGAGCAATTTTAATGTATCTTTTAAAAATTAAGAGTAACGAAAACGTTTAAAATCCCTTCATGGTTTGGTCATCCT
Organism: Calotriton arnoldi; assembly: GCA_963921515.1. Taxonomy (NCBI): domain Eukaryota; kingdom Metazoa; phylum Chordata; class Amphibia; order Caudata; family Salamandridae; genus Calotriton; species Calotriton arnoldi. Next base: position 2,261,654 of record CAWUFW010000270.1, read on the forward strand.
GTGTTTGGTATTCAGAACGATGTTCCTTAGCATATCATCTGAGTGTAAGGCAGGATTTGAGCCATTCCAGCGTCACGGGGGCGGCTCCTCTCCCCACCCCGCTAGTGTGAAGCTGGCTTCTCACATAAAGAGTGGGGAGAATACCATGTGACGGTATGCATGCACCAAACAAATGGTCAAAAGACGGCTTCTACACCACCCAGACAAATGTCTGGCTCTAATTTCAAAAGACATTTTGTTATCCTGATCGGAGGTAAAAGCGTTCCCGCTTGTTTTGCTGATGGTGACGGTTAATCTTAGCATTGGATAATAATCATAATCACGGCTGGACTGGGAACCGAAACCGGCCCTGGCAAACAGCTCCCCTCCACCCCCCCCCTCCCAACCTCCCTGGGGGCCGGGGAGGGGGGCCAGTTGGAAGCACCTCTCCCGCTTTTATCACAGGGGGCCGATATTGCAGGTATGCTGCAAAAACGGCCCCCTAGGGGTCCAAAACCAGACCCCCACGCTGGCGGCCCACCCGGGAAACGCCTGGTGCGTGCTACCGCCAGTCCGGCCCTAATAATAATCATCCATACTTGTAAAGCACAAACATATCACCCCTTAAGGTTTCAAGGCACTGGGGGCCGACTGAGAGATTAAGTGACCTATTACCCAGAGTCACATGATGCTGACCTGAGCTGCTCCGGGGATCGAACCGTGATCCTCGCGCTCTGGAGTCAGCCACTCTGGCCGCTTCGCCACACCTCTCCATGAGGTGCCATATGCAGCCATTCTGCTACCAAGCATCCATCCTTCTCTTTTGTGTCACCATCTCATCTCATCGTTAACAAAGGCAGTGGCTTCCAGAACATTCTTGTTCTTTCAGAGATCCAAGAGACCAAAAGCAGTCACAAGGCGTTGCAGTAATCTATCATCGCACCCTGGGAAACTGGGTGCCGTGAGTCTATCTATTTAATGCTGCATTGCCAGGCCTCCCATAATCAGGAGACCTATGGGGGCCTGCATTATCCATGTTCGTATTTACTCTAACGCGCCTGATTGTAAGCCTGGTGGGGAGAGCATGGACATCGCTGCTATTTCCCCATTCCCTCAGAATTGCTGCATCGCAGCCCTTCTTGTTTGTCCAGACCCAGTTGACTGAAAGTTGGAGTGATCTGTATACTAAGATGTCCACTCCTCATGAGCTAGAAGTGAACCGTAGTGGGCCAAGACTTTCTTTCGGCCCCTAGCTCTGAATCCGCGATCATTGCCCACTAGGTATGTTTCCTGTAACAGTTCTGGGTCTTGTTTGGTAAGAGATCTGACCACTGTCTCCATCTCCATTTTATGTCCCAGCCTGATAACATTCCATGTTCAGGTCTTAAGAGCCTAACTTTGTTGACCTGCCATCTTGGTGAAGTTAAGTGTGTGTACCTACCCCGCGTCCCACTGCTATCCCAGCTATGGTCTTGTTCTCTAATGCTCCTGGAGATGCCAGCAACCACCCAGCTAACCCAACTTTGTTCCCCCCACCTTACTACCTCAGTGCTGCAGGTTTAAAACTGCCTGCTGCTTCAGCGCTTGAGGCTCCTGTAGCCCGCCCTGTACAACATTTTAACTTGTCAAACCAAAAAGAATGTTAAGGCTGCAGATCTCTGTCCTTCTGAATCCTAGAAAAAAGGAACACATTGGGGATATAAAAACACGTCCTGTTTGTGACCCAAAAATACATGCCTTCTCCCGCCTCTGGGTTAACCTGGTGATTCAGAAGACGTTCCATCGTAGTCAGCAGTCCATGACTCATGAACCATCAGTTTTGCTCTGCTCATTCTCGTGCCTGTCTTCCCGTCTTGACAGTTCCTCTCCTTCTTGTGATGGTGATGGGAGTCTTGGTCCTGAACGCTACAGTGGGGGAGTGGCCCACTTTTTTCTTCTTATTTTCCACTGCGCTTCATGCCCCCCAGCCATTCTCAGACCTTCGGCGACGTGCAATACCAAGATTTGCCATCTGACAGAATCCTCCGTTTTGCTGAGAATAGCATCATGTATTGGAAATGTATTTTCTGCAGTTGCGCGTTTATTCTATCAAAGGATCATCGTTTCACCTGCGTGTTGTCTGGGAACAACATGATTGTGCTATTTTCAAGGTGTAGTGGGCCATTTAGATGGCGTTGTGATCCCTTTAATTATTGACTGGTCTGGCCCTTGGCTCTGGGTCTTGTGGCTCCTGTTACTCTGTGTGCCCTTTCAATCACAAAGTAGTCAGAAAGGTCATGAGGGCGGATCACCGTCCTGACAAATTCCTCAAGGAAGTTTTCGGGTTCTTCCTTCACTCTTTTCTGGGAGGCGCGCCGTGCGGATGTTTTTTTGCCTCGACCTCCCTTCTGCATCCTCCGTTCTGGCATGAAGACGCTGGGTGGTCTCCTGCAAGTGACAAACTCCCTGCTTCAGAGCACTGATGGACTCCGAGTGATTTGCAACACTGTTCCACCGTGGCCACTATGGTCGATAGTATCTGATACAGATGCCTTACCTTTGAATTTCTCATGGCGTTAGACTGGATCTGGAAGATTTTTCGTGAGCAGTACGCTTGCGCACCAGTACGTGGCCTCAGTCGGCTCCATGCGTCGGGTGCACCGGAAGTGACGTCCGCGTCACATCTATAGGCGCCACCCTGGCGCGCTGACGTCAGTTCTTTTCTTTCCGTGCCAGCCAGCGTTGATCCTAGGGAAGATCTACCCCTCTATCAGTTTTTGACAGGATTTTTGCATCATTTTATCAACCCCTTTTCAGGTTTTTTTCTCCTGGTGTGTTGAGGATGTCATTGAAGAAGACAGGTTTTAAACCCTGTGGTGTCTGTCACTGCACCATGTCGGTGACGGACCCGCACCTAATGTGTTTGTGGTGTCTGGAGCGTGGCCACGATTCTAAGTCATGTTCCGACTGCTGGGCCATGGCACCAAAGGGTTTGAGGGAGCGGTCTCTGATGCTGCTAGCGGCCTGGCATGCAACTCTGAGAAAGTCATGGTCCTGATCAAGAGAAAGTTCTCGGGACGTTAGGAGCCAGAAGTCCTCTTCGTCCTACTCGAAATCCACGGGGCACTCGGGTAAGAGGCACAAAAACACAAGACTTCTCCTTATCCGTCAGCCGAAGAGAGGAAGAGACATCCGCATTCGAGATCTAATTTCTCGAACCTGCACCTAGGCTGACTGGATCTGTGCCTCCCCAGTTTTCCGTGAGCTAGAGCGACCCCCGCTCAAATTAAACAGTTCTATGAGGCATGCGTCTCATTTTTGAGCGGCTATACCCCTCCGCGAGGCTGGAGGGGGCCCCTCTGGTTCCGCGCCGGAGGCTCTGGCCCGGCTCCGATGGGCCCCCCATGGATTCAGTCATGGATCTGGACTGGCACCGGTTGTGCACCTCCGACTCCCATGCTCCTGGCACCCACTGGCAGCGTCAGCCCCACTGTAATCCCCTAATCTGAGCTGGAGCTGCGTCAACTGACACCGATTCCCGACAGGACGCCGCGTCCTAGGTTGGAGCCTGTGCCCTATTCCGAAGGGCTAGGTCTCGGGGAGGAATTGGAGGGGGTCGCTGAACCCTTCAGAATACCAGCCTTATGATCAGGATATTGTCTGGTGTTAGGAACTGGGTGATGCCAGCAGTCTGGATACGTCTCCAGATACCGTTCTGCTTTCTCCCCCCTATTGTTACTACGGAGGAGGGAGCTACATACGCAATGGTGGTGCAGAGGATGGCTGAGGTCCTCGACCTTCAGTTGCCCTCGCTGGCAGTCAAGACCAACATCTTGATGGAGGTGCTGCAACCAGGAGTCTCCTCCTCTAAAACTAGTACTCCTGTTCAACGAAGCCCTCACCGACGTCCTTCTGGGGACCTTGTCCAAACCCAGCACGGGCTCTTGTGAATAGGATGATTGCCGGCTGCCACCACTCCAGGGGACCCAAATTTCCTCACCCAACACCCTACCCCAGAGAGCTTGGTGGTCCAAGCCTCCACTTCCCATGGCGCGTTCCCTATTGCTCCCAAGAACAAGGAATCCAAGAGGCTGGACAGCTTGGGAAAAAAAATGTTTTCTTCCACTAGCCTTGCTTTGCGGTTGGTGAACACCACATACTAATTGGGCAACTACTCCCACATGCCATAGGAAATGATTGCGCAAGGGCTGCCACAGGTCCGTAGAAGGCCCGGGCCATTCTCTCCCAAGCAGTTCCAGATGGGAGAAATGCAGTGAAGGTCACTTTACGCTGTGGCTTGGACACGACCGACTCGCTGGGCAGAGCGGATTTCGTTAACGGTGGCCCTCAGACACCACGCGTGACTGAGAACACCTGTTTTTTTGGGTGATGTCCAGGCTTCCCTCATGAACATGCCCTTCAATGGCACCCGTCTCTTTGGAGACAAGGCAGACTCGACGCTGGAGCGCTTTAAGGACTCTGGAGCTATGGCCAAGTCCTTGGGTTTCTCGGCTGACTCGTGTTCCCTGTCTGCCTTTAGCTCCTTCCGCGGCCACGGAAGGGGCTTTCAACTGCGCCAACCGTATCCTGGCCACCTATCTGTGCAAACTTTCCAGCCTCTGCGTGGACAAGGGCATGGTTCCTACTGACCTCGTGGGTCGAGTAGCCAGCGGTCTGGTCCAGCCACCACCCTGTGCAGCGGCAGCCTCCAAACCTTCCTAATCTTGTCCTTTTAGATTATGGGCATGCAGTTGGTGGCAGGATTTGCCATCACCTGCACCACTGGCAGTCCATAACATCCGACAGGTGGGTTCTGCAGATTATTCGAAGGAGCTACTCCCTCCCCTTTGAAACTGCCTCTCCCTTCATGCTTCTATCTTACGAGTGGGTGACGGAGGATCATTTGTCCTTATTCTGTGAGGAAGTAATGGCTCTTTTGGCCAAGAGAGCCATGGAGAAAGTTCCGGTGCCAGAAGAAGGCTGTAATTGCTATTCCCACTACTTTTTGGTCCCCAAAAAGGTCAAGGGTCTTCATCCTATCCTATCCTAGATCTCCGAGCCCTCAACTACTTCCTTAAAAAGGAGAAGTTTAAGATGCTCACATTGGCTTAGGTCTTGTCTGCCCTGGACCCAGGAGACTGGATGGCAGCGTTGGACTTGCAGGACGCCTATTTTCACGTCCCCGTCCTGCCTGCCCATTGGGCTACCTGCGGTTTACAGTAGGTCACGAGCATTTTCAATACACTGTGCTTCCTTACGGTGGTCGCAGCTCATCTGCGCAAGTTAGGGGTGCCAGTCTTCCCTTATCTAGACGACTGGCTGCTGAAGGCGGGCTTGCCCCAGACTGTCCTCTCCCACCTCCAGACTATAGCGAACTTTCACTGGGGTTCACTATCAACATGCCAAAGTCACACCTGACTCCCTTTCAGATGCTTCCTTTCATTGTAGCTCTTCTGGACACAGTGCAGTTTCGGGCTTATCCTTCCGAGCGGCGAGTCCAGGATATTCAGGATATGATACCGATGTTTCAGTCTCTATCCTGGGTTTCGGTGAGACTGACTCTGAGGCTGCTGGGCCTCATGGCCTCCTGCATTCTGCTGGTGACACATGCCGGATGGCATATCTGGGCTCTACAGTGTGACCTGAAGTTCCAGTGGGCACAGCATCAGGGGAATTTCTCTGACATGGTCCAGATCTCAGAGTGAACTGCAAAGGACCTACAGTGGTGGCTAACGAACCACAACTGGGTCAGAGGCAGTCCCTCTCCTTTCGCCAACCAGATGTCACAGTAGTAACAGATGCATCACTACTGGGATGGGGTGGCCATCCGGGAGAGTTGGAGATCAGAGGATTCCGCTCTCCAATGGAATCTGGACTCCACATCAACATGCTGGAGCTCTGTGCGATCCGAATGGAGAGGATGTAGCCTTACGGCTAGAGCGGTCGACCTCAAAGCTGGGGAACCGGCTTCGAGTATCGGCAACGACGCTCAACATCCTGTGATTCTGGGCAAATCACTTCATCTCCCTGTGCCTAACAAAAATTAATGTGTCCTTCTGTAACGAAACTGGTGCTCATGTAAAGCGCTCTGATACCCGATGTGTCGGGTCTAGTTCGCGCTATATAAAACTCTGGGGGAAAAAAAAAAAAAGCCTTTCTACCCTCCATCAAGGAAGGCTAGTGCAGGTGTTCACGGACAACACCACTGCCATGTAGTACTGCAACAAACAGGACGGGGTAGGGTCGTGGACCCTCTGTCAAGAGGCCCTGCGTCTCTGGGACATGGGTTGAACAGCAGGGCATATCCCTGGATGTTCAACTGCACATAGTGGAACTGCAAGGCATATCCCAGGTGGTTTTCTGAATGCCAGAGCGGACGAACTCAGCCGTTGATGCCTAGCGGATCACGAATGGTGCCTCCAACCGAAGGTGGCGCAAGTCCTCCTTCAGCAGTGGGGAAAACGTTGGTTAGATCTGTTCGCCTCCACCGAGAACGCAAAATGTCTGCAGTTTTGTGCGCACGAGTTTCCAAGGCGGCTCTCACTCAGAGACGCTTTTTTGTCTTGAGTGGATCTCAGGCCTCCTGTATGCCTTCCTGGCCAAACCACTCCTGCCCAGAGTTCTCAAGATCAGGAACGACTGGGCCCAAGTCATCCTTGTGGCTTCGGACTAGACACGGAGAGTCTGGTATCCTGAGCTTCTGAAAATAAGTGTTGATCTTTCGATCAGGCTGCCCCTTTGAGACGATCTTCTGTCGCAGCATCAGGGGAGGGTCCTCCACCCGAATCTGTCAACTCTCCGCCTTCTTCCGTGGAGATTGAGCGGCTGCAGTTGATAGCTTTCGACCTTCCTCCTGAAGTCTGCAATGTTATTCTGGCAGCCAGGTGTCCCGCCACCAAGATGATGTAAGCCTGCCGTCTGAAGCGATTTGTATCATATTTTACAGAAACGTCCATTGACCCACTTTCTGCCTCCCTTTCTGATATTTAGCTTTTTATTCTTATCCTTGCCCAGCAGGGCTCTGCTTTGGGCATTCTGAAGGGTTATTTTTCTGCTCTGTTTGCCTTCTTGCGGCTGCCTGACCAGCCCTCATTATTTAAGTCCCCAATTGTAAATAGACTTTTGAAGGGCCTTGTACATATATTCCCACCTTCTCCTTTTATTATGCCTCAGTGGGACCTTAATTTGGTCCTCACATTATTGATGTTGGCTCCTTTCGAGCCTCTTCATAATTGCTCCCTCAGGCTGCTCACCATCAAAACAGCTTTGCCTGTGGCGATTACATCGCCACTGAGTGTGAGTGAGCTGCAGGCTTTATCTTCCATGCCTCCAATCTTATCAGTTTATCCGTACAAGATGATGCTTTGCACTAGAGCCTCTTTCCTGCCCAAAGTGGTGACATAATTTCATGTGGGCCAATCTTTTCTCTTGCCCACCTTCAATGCTCCTCCACATCCCTCTAAGGAAAAGGAGCGACTCCACCGTCTAGACCCAAACACAGCATTGTCGTTCTTCCTTGACTCCACATGCAAGTTCTGGGTGGCCAACCAACTCTTTGTAGGGTATGTTGGTGCCAAGAAAGGTTGGGCAGTGCAGAAATGGATCATCTCTTAATGGGTCGTTCTCTGCATCAAGATCTGCAACTCGCTGGCAAAGAAGAAGTCTCCTAAAGGCTTACTGGGTCATTCCACAGGATCTAAAGCTGCAACCACTGAGTTAGCACGTGGAGTCCCTGTCCTGGACATCTGGCAGGCAGCAAGGTGGGCTCCCCTACCCACATTTACCAAGAATTACTGCCTGGACCGTCAGGTCTGCAGGGACGGGCATTTCGCCCGTTCTGCCCTGCAGGACTTCCTAGTTTAAATTTGTCCGCAGACCCACTACCGGGAATGGTATTGCTTGGGTATCTATTCAAAGGTAATTCATCTGCAGCTAGAAGTCCCTATCAGATGAACAAGTTACTTACCTTCGGTAACACTTTATCTGGTAGAGACAATATCTAGCTACAGTTCCTTACTGACCAACCCATCCTCCTCGTTCTTCGGACAGATTTCTAGTGTCAGAGATGATCCCTTTCAGGACCCTAGTTTGGACACACCAGTGTCAGTGCACTTCATGGCTCTGAGCTTCTGGCGTGGAAGGTTGTGAAAAGTTACTGATGTCGGCGCCTATATAGATGATACTGATGTTATTTCTGGTGCGGATGACGCCAAGTGGAGCCGATCAACTCCTCCCACCGGCGTGCAGGGGTACTGCTTTCAAAAAATCTACTGGATCCAGTCTCACGACTGGGGAAATTCAAGAGTAAGGAATCTGTGGCTAGATATCGTCTCTACCAGATAAGGCTTTACTGAAGGTAACTAACTTGTTCTTCTTACAGCATGACATTATAAGGGCGATGTAAATAGCCACTGTATGAATTATGTGCCCCAGCGAGAGTTTAGTGTCCTTGATCGCTTGGAGCAGATACTTGAGCTACAGTTCCATGCCCCTCACTCCTCCCTGCCCAGCACCGGAGTCCACGCCCCTTCTAGCCATCTTATTTTTAAAGACATACTTATCAAGCCTATTGGACTGAGCAGGTTTGTGTCTCTTATCATGCCCCATGTTACCTCCACTATCGGGTCAATGGTCTTTGTCTCCTTCAGACGTGTCGTGAACCCTTAGTCACACTAGTTTCCCAAAGGGGTAGATACTCCCCGCCAGCGTCGTATTGTTGCACACAGTCCTGGGCCCACCAGGTCATGAGTCCTGAGCCACAAACTTTGGCAAATCACAAAGGTCCCGGGTGCAGGAACATGCCGAGTGGGGACCCCCGCTGGTCGTCAGTTTAGCTCTGGGTCTCTCTTGTTGTGGGCAACATGCGGGTGGAGAGGGAAGAAGACTTCACACTGCAGTGTTCTCCCCCTGCGGGATTATGGGTTCATACCCCATAATGCTGGAGGATTTCACTCTGGGCCCTCTGCAAGCAAGAAGGCCCCCACGCCTCTCACCCGGATTACCAGGGCCTCCGGTGCGCCATCTAGAGATGGCTTCTCTTTCCTCCTGGGCGGGGACCAGCACTGTGCAGAGGGCCTTCACTGCTACAAACACCACACAGGACCCTAGAGCCCAGCCAAAGACCGCTGCCTCCCGTCCTGGCACTGGGCGGTGCAATGCTCCATCTCCCCTGCCCTCTTGTCTGCTCGTTGGCATCCGCTTCTACTGATTCCCATATCAACTTTCCAGGCTCCACCGCCTTTCCCAGACCGCTTCTGCTGATGGCAAAGTCTCCCCACGGTCAGCTCACCATTGTCAGGTGGGGATGCGGGTACATCATCCGATGGTGCTGGATTGCTGCCTCGGTCTCCCCTCCTTGGCAGGAGCTGTTGCCTAGGGCGCCATTTTGCCTCGACGCCAAGACCATGCCCAAGATGATAGGCACAGTTAAACTGTTGTGGGCGTGTTTTATGATGGGAGAGGACAATTGTACACTGGCTAGGGTGACCAAGTGTCCCGGATTTGCCGGGACAGTCACTGTTTTTCACCAGCTGTCCCGGCAGATTTCAAGAAATTTAGCTCATGTCTCGGTTTTTACAGATGGTTGACTGAAAACGGTGGGAGGTATCTTTTTATGTTTTGCAAAGCAGGGATAGTTAGCATCTGTTATAAGAAAGCAATTTAATTAACAGGCATGCTACTGGCTTTAAAATAGTATTTTATTTATGTTCTTACTGCCTCTTCTGTAATTCTCCTAAGGACCACTGTCATCTTGTGCACTCGGTTGAAGTAAAATTGTAGTCCTCCTTCTATTTTTGGGAAATGTCCCGGTTTTTGGCTTTAAAATTCTGGTCACCCTACCACTGCTGGCAATCAAACAAAGTCTACTTTGCAGTGTTGCCCACTCCGGTGCAGTCATCATACATCACAGCATGTGTTTCCTCTCCGTCTGCAATTCCCACACACTACATCGCCGTGACCAGCCATTTCCAGCAACCTGCATAGCCTCGATTAAGCCACTCGTCTCTTTCTCACCTAAGAGGCAGCTTCTGTTATAGGCTGTGGGGGCCCGCCCTTCTAATTTCCACAAGATTAAAATGCATTACCTCCGTCTCAATGCTAAGAGTATTTGGCTGCCTGTCCCTCGTAATGAGCATGATCATAAAGTCAGGGTCTGAAAGGAAGCCCACTGCGCAGGTCTGCACTTACATTTCCACAGAAGAGAGGTTGCAGCAAAGATGAGACTGGTGCCGAAAGAATTTGGTGTAACAGGGCGATGGACACTGAAGACCAGTGTGATGTTGTCATCCTCTCAAGTTGTGTTCATGATAAAGCTCCTTTTTCAGCAGTCCCTGCCCAGAGGCCTCTATATCCTGTGTACTGACAGAGCCGATGCATGAGGGTGAGTCATAAAAGCTTTAACTGGATTTTAAAAAAGCTCAGATAAATTGCCTGGTTTTCATTTTCCTTATTCTGTATTTAGGTATACTTAGCATTGTTTGCTTTTTTAATACGCAGCTGCAGTACTTCTTTATTTTTCCATGTGGTAGCAAAAGGCAACACCGTTTTTTAGGTCGAGCCTAGAGCAGCGCATGCGCTGCTTGCGAGACTTTTAGTAAGGGGGGGTTTGGAAAGCTGACCAGACGCTCGTGCGTCATGGCCTTTTTCCTGCGGTTACGCGCGCGGCAGACATCTGTTTCCCATTATCGTAATTGGAAACAGATGTCTGCCCTGCGCGTAATCGCAGGCAAAAGGCCATGACGCACAAGCGTCTGGTCAGCTCTGCAGGCTGCCGCGCTCGCTCGCCCCCGCTCCTCTCTTGTTCCCCTTTGAATTACACACAAGCAGCAAATACAGAAAGGAATTGCGTCAAACAGATTTAAATCTGTTTAGTCCCAGTTTACTATTAAAGGAAACGGATGCCAAATCGCCATGTTACAAATGTCTGCAGAGGAATGTGCACAAAATGTGATTCAAGAACAAGAATCTCAGAACATAAATAAATTACTGGTGTTTTTCACCTCCCGTGAAGTGTCTGAAGTGTACACACACTCCCCTTGCTTACCTTCTACATTAGGGGTGCCCACCTTTGAATCCCCAAGTGCTGGATCCGTGCTACGGCGACCAGATGTCTGGTATTTCCGCGGACACTCCCGGTCTTCAAATGTCGGCCCCGGCGTCCTGACTCATGTGGCATTTTTATTTCCCGGTTTTTGGGAGAAGGTCGAGTGATGCTGAATATCAGCATTTGAATCACATGACTTGAGCAAATCATCTCTTTGTTTCGGCAGCGCCAGAGCAGGTCCGCTGGAACCTCAGTCCATGCTCAGTGGATGAGTGAAGGGAACTGGGGGCAGGGCAGGGAGAGGGCCATGCCATTCTGGCCTAGATCATGTTTCGTTGTACATGAAGCGTTTCCATGAACAAGAGCTTTAAACACTCAGAACAATCATGCACTGGCACCAATCGGTATATTGGATAAACGAGTTTCACGGTCCTTTATTTATCAAAGGAGCAAGCGTGCTGTACAGGTGAAAATAGTTAAATCTATCTGGTCTGATAGATATATATTTCTTCACATGGTGTACATTTACTTACAGTGAGGCGATGCAAGTATTTTGAGCACTCCAGGCAAAGTGCAATTTCGCCAATTTGAGTCTCCCCGTTCACTGAAAAAACTAAGAAGCCATTTTCACGCCCTTTTCCCTGTAATGTTGCACCGTTTCTGCGTGGGCGCTGCGTCCGATGGGCACACGGGTCGGGAGAATTCATTCAATTGAGAAGGAGCCATTTGTGTAGTCAGTGGTTGTCCTAAAAATGTGGCCTCGATCGAGCATTCCTGGGCAAATGCCGGACACCCCTGCTCTAGGTCCATGTCTTACAGAGAGTGTAACGGTGGAGACAGCACTGGGGGGGCAAGAGGTCTGACTGCTGACGTCACTCTGCGAGTTTAAGCACCTAGTGTCAAGTCCTCAATCAGCTAACTGAGAGTGCTTAGGATCATGTAAACTGCCATAATACACGTGATCTAGAAACTGGGCAATACATACATTGACCGGCCAGAATTCGGCAATGTTCGTCCTCTCACACCTCAGACCTCTGTGTTCTTGTCTAGCTGAATCGGGTCTTTAAACAAACACGCTGCGTGATAACCTCGCCGCACGGCTGCTTTACTACAACCTTACTCCACGGAGATGAATCAAATTCAACCATTCATCTAACCCATCAGAACACCCATCCACTAATCCACCCGCTCATCTATCTACGCATGCACCTGCCATTCTCTCATTCATCCACCCATCTGCCCACTCGTCCATTCCTCCACCCGCTCATCTACCAAAGCAGGCGCCCGCCGACCTCGTCATACATCCGCTCCCTCGTCCCTCCCTCTAGCTGCCATCCACTCACCCTTCCACCTACTCATCCATCCACCCACTCATCCATCCGCTCATCCTTCCACCCACTCATCCTTCCCGACACTCATCTATCAAAGCATGCGCCGTTCATCCATCCATTCATCTGCTCACATGTCCATCCCTCCATCATTCCGCCCGCCCGGTTGCCTGCCCGTGGGAAGAGTGCAAGCACGTGCACGTCCCCCGTTCCTCGTGCACAGCTCCCCCTCTGTTTTCGCTTTTCTCGCGTGGTCGGTGGCTCCAGGCCCTCTCACTAATTTGCTGTTTGGGCTGAGAGGCAGAGGCAGCGGCGGCGCGGCCCCTTCATTACTGCGGCGCTTCCACGCGGGTGCAGCGGGGATCGGTGCCTCGTGGCTGCAAGTCTTGGGAGATCTCAACGGTGCAGATGGGGGCTGGAACAGCCCCAGGGCTGGCAGGACCACCTGGGCAGGTGCGAGGGGGCGTGGGGGTCCCACCAGCGCCGGATTACACACAGGAACAGTGCACCCAGGCTTTTACTGTCCATGTGCTGCGCGCGGGGTGGGGGTCCCTTGTGTAATACAGCAGTGTCCCGGAGGCACGCACGCCCCACATATGGCCCCTGGTGTTCTCACCCTCTTCTTGCTATTCATGTCAAGCAGTGGGGTTAGAAGGACTTCAGGTAGATCCGTCTGGATACAGATAGATGCCACGTGACCTCATGTCATGTGTGACACCTTCAGTCAGCCCCGGATTTTTACCCAACAGCGCTTTGCATTCCTGGGCATCCAGGCACAGTCCTGAAACTCCGAGCCTCAGGATGGAAAGTGTTGGGGCAGGACATTCCGAACTGCTCGAAGTTCTCTCATGTGATAGATATGGCGGGTGGACAGGTATGTGGGAAGCATGGGTGAAGTAATCACAGACATGTCAAACTGTGGGAGATCATGTGCTCGCTCTGCCTATAAATACAGTTCTCATATTCCCATGGAATTATCCATGTATTACTGTTTTATTGCTAAAGAACATATCCGCGACGTTTCGCACAGACCATCAGTATGTCTTGAAGTTTTGTGAATGGACGCTCTGTAACATTTGGAAGTTTACAGTGCATACAGAAACATTCCTGAGCTCCCTGACCTCGGCAGGGTGTTGGATTTCCCCTCCTGGACAGCGGCGTTACTATGTGGTCATCTGGCACCCACCTGCAGAATGGCTGGACCCGTGTCCGGGTTTGACGATAACCACTGTATGTGTAAACAACGACAGCTTAGATAGAGTCCCTGTATTTAATATCCCTCTCAGTAGGCCCCCTGTAACTCTAGAATGGGTCAGGCCTTCGGGGATCGTTGCTGGACCCCTATCACCAACAGCTTCATAAGCAACAAGCATTGGCATAGCCAATAGGTCTCGCCTTTGGGACCTTATAACTGTTTAGTTATGCAACAGTTGATGTTGTTGCACCAAGGATATTGTGTTGCATATCTAAATACTTATAAGGTCCCAAAAGCGAGACCTATTGGCTATGCCAATGCTTGTTGTAATTCGTAACATCTCCCCTGAATTCCACATTGTGGCTCTTTTCTAGTCTCCAGGGTACAGCAGGGTGTGTGCCTAGTGTCTGTTCCTGCCTGGAGATGAGTTGTGCTATTCTGTACATTACCTACCCCCGGGTCTCGCTCCTTTGCAAGCATTAGTGGTGTAGCCAGTCAGTGCGTCAGGGGCCCTAGTGCAAGGGAGGAACTGGGTCCCCTGTCGAATCCCGGTGTTACTACACCTGCTGCACGAATGGAAGCTACGGTCACGAGCGTTATAGGAAATAGGTGCTGCTGAAATGGATTTAAAGTAGAGCATGTAGTACAACTTGCCACAGGTGTCACTTTGACTACTGATAAGTGCCAGAGCCCTCCCTAATCCCTGTGGGATATTGAGACTGGCGCACATTGGTTCGTTGCTCAGTGCATTCCTGATGGCCACCAATTAAAAGTTTCACAAGCCGCCACTGCTCACCTATTGTATCTTCCATGCACCTCTTACCCCGTATGAGAACCGAAATGCCCGAACCACTCCTGTTCAAGGATTTTGTAAAGACTTTCACCAGTGCTGTAGTTAAGTTTCTGATGCTCCACCAAGCAGGGGTTTTGTAGGACTCGGGCAGGGACTCCCTGCGCAGTTTTGTCTCGGCAGGCGTCGTCGAGTCTTAATTTAGCTCGCGCGCCTCTTCACCCAAGGAGAGGATGTAGCCTTACGGCTAGAGCTGCCGACTTTCGAACTGGGGAACCGGATTCGAGCGTCGGCTCAGCATCCTGTGATTCTGGGCAAATCACTTAATCTTTTGGCGCCTACCAAATAATTAATATGTCCTTGTGCAGGGCTTTAAGTGGGCCGGGTCTCATGCAGTTTTTTAAGGAGGCCTCGAAACGGGTCTCTATCGGGCACTGTTTTGTGCCCTGGCACAGGTGGTCCGTTTTTTTCCGGACTGCAGTGACAGCAGACACATCACATTGATGTGTGGGTGCTCACACTGCTCACTTCTCACTAGTGGAGAAGTTACGGCATGACATCATCCCAGGTGAGCGTTGTAGGGGAAGGGAAATCCTTTAAAGAGAGTCATTTTCTCTCTGGACTTCCCTTCTCTTTTTGAAACTCAGGAGCAGCAACATTGTCGTTGTGTATCCAGGGCTTTAAGTGGAAGCTTTTTCAATATTATATACAAACCATAGTTGCTGCTTATTTATCTTATGCAACTAACAACCATTGAAAAAGCCAATATTCCTGACGTGTTGTAGATATGATGTTACTTGTTGTATCATATATCTGGATGCAATGACAGAAACAGCAAAATACAAGTCGGGCGGCACACTATGCTTAGTACGGCCTCCTTCTGTCCTTGCTGATCATCTGTAACATGCACCACACTGTCGGGCTTATTTCATTTACACTGGCTGGGAGTTGTATTTAAAGGCTCCATCCTGTTGGCATGATTCGTGATTTTATGCCCCAGGCAGAACTGAGGGGAATGTACTTCATGACAGGGAAAGGGCAGGCTTCGACTCCGAAAGAGTTGAGCAAGTATGTGGTGCAATTATATTTTACGATCATTCTAGTTTACTATATCGAGGCCGATTCACAAACGTTTTAGGGTACAGGCAATAGTACTTCTCTAGTACTCTTTTACGTTCTATGTCATGCCTTCCAGAATCGCCCAAAAATGTCCAACTCACTCTTACTAAAAGTACGAAGAGAGCACAATCTTTTTTGTTTATGCTTATTGCATATAAATATCCCTCGAATATTCTCATTTTGTTCTATTTTCAGATACTTTGGGGCCAAGTCACAAAGGCCTGTTCGAGTATACATGAAAGTGTACTAGATGAATACTACTTTACATACTCCTAAAATTACTTTTTGACTATGCCCCATCATGAGTATCTCTGTAAAACTGTAAACGAAGAAGAATGTGAATGTTCGAGCGGGTCACCACCTTGAATTATCACTACTCTTACGGATACTGAGGTTTCTTAATTTGCCCTGCCATCTGATTTTACTGGTCTTTTTTCTCAGAAAACAATGAGCATCTTTTAATAATCTATTTGCAAAGGTTCAGGTGTGTCCTACCTTTCCTTCCACTAGTCAGTACTTTTCAGAATATTCTAGCTTGCTCTGTATATACTCATTTTCAACCACATCCCCAGCACGCTGCCTACCACCTATCTGCGTTTCTTTGTCCCTGTGCATCTCACCTCGCTCTATTCACACAGTGCCTGTCTAGGTTTTGACAGCACATATATATTGCTAACAATATCCATAGAGTGGGTCTTAAGTCCTCTCCCTTCAACCTCTTGTTTTCTGCTGAAACTTTGGCAATAACGTCTTGGCTTAGCTCAGTGCAGTATTTATCTCTCACCTAATGCAGTTGGCTTTTGGGGTGAATCCTTCCACCCCCACTCCTGTACAGTGGCCTAGATAGGGGGGCTGCAGGGTGTGGGGGGCGGTCCGCCCCAGGCGGCAAGGGCCCCCTTCTTACATTATCGGCAATCCCCCCCCCGCTTTTCAGCGTGGCTGCGGGCAGGAACCGCCACGGGCGGCGGATTGCCTAGCTACACCACTGCTCCTGTACTTGGGTTGAACTTCGTAGGGAATTACTTTATTTATTTATAAAGCACAACATTCATCCAAAAGGATATCATGGCGCTAGAGAAGCGAGATCCAATGGCAGGAGTAATGTTTGATGCCGCTATATCCAGCGCTCAGGCTTTAGGGAACAAATGGGTTTTTAGTTTCTTTCTGAAAGACATGTAGTCATCTGTAAGCCGTAAGTCTAACAGTAGTTCATTCCAATGTGTTGCAGCCAGGTGGGAGAAGGTTCGTCCTCCTGCTCTAGCTTTCTTAATACGTTTTGTCTTGGCCAGTGCCAAGTGGCGTGACCTCAGACACCTTGTAGGGGCGTAGAATTGGACTTTGTTTTGAAGAATTCTGGGACTGCCTGGTGTAGGGCTTTATGTGCGTGGCTAAGAAGCTTAAATCTGGCTCTTTGATGCACGGGCAGCCAATGGAGCTGTCTCATACAGTCAGATGCTGAACTATACCTATTTTTGTTACAGACCAATTTGGCGGCTGCGTTCTGTATCACCTGCAGGCGTGTAAAGAGATAGTCAGCCATTCCAACGAACAGTGCATTACCATAGTCCAGTTTACTAATGAGTAGGGCCTGTGTGATCGTTCTTCTGCATTCAATGGGAATCCACAGAAATAATCTTTTTAGTAGCTTTAGGGTGGCAAAGCATCTTCCGCACAGAGCCTGAACATGGTTCTGCAGGGTCAAGGTATTGTCAATAAGAATGCCCAGGTTTTTTGCGACCTGCTTGGGTGCAGGAGCGGCTCCCAATGATTGTGGCCACCAGGTTGCATTCCAGATTAAATGGGCTCCTCCAAAGAGCAGGAATACAGATTTGTCGGCGTTTAATTTTAAGCAATGCCCTGACATCCAGGTATTTATCTCTGAGAGGCAGTTGTTCAACTTAATCCTGGTGTTCTCATGCTTTTCCTCGAGGGCAATCATCATCTGTGTGTCATCCGCATGGGAGCAAATGCTGAATCCCCATTTTTCATTGATTTTTGCCAAAGATGATACAGCTATAGCCCTTTTTGTCTGCTACTGTAGCGTGATTCATGCCAACATTTAAACCTAGACCTATACACTTGGCCAATGCTGGTTTCCATTTCCAGCTCTGGACATGTTGGTGCTAGGGATGCCTGTATTTTTTGGAAGAGACTTCTAACCCCAGATTTCTTACCTTAGAATATTCCCCAGGCGTCAGACTGGATCTGAAATTCTTGAGCAGTACCTCTGCGTACCAGTAGATGTCGCAGATGGGTCCGAGTCAACATTGTCCGTGCAGGATGTGATGCATGTTGTGCCTATAAAGGCGCCACTCAGGTGTGCTGACATCAGTCCCTTTCTTTCCGCACCATCAGTCCTGGATCCAGAGAGTTACTTTGGTCATTTTTTGATAAATCTTTTCTCTTTTGCCAAGCCATTTCTTCTTTTTTCCAGTGTGCAGGGTAATATATCCACTCTGAAGCCTATAGGTTTTAAACCTTGTGGGGAATGCCACAGACAGATGTCTGGGACCGATTCCCGTTTGATCTGGCTTTGGTGCCTTATGTTGGGCCACGACTCCAAGGCCTACTCAGACTGTCTTTCAATGCAGCCAACGGTGATTCGGGAGAGGGCGATGAAGCGCCTCACGGTGTCACACCGAAATTCTCGGTGTCGTTCCTGCTCCCAAGGACATTCTCAGTTGCCTGGTAATTTACGGGCCTGTTCCCGGAGTTGTCCCTCCAACAGGTTTTCGTTGACTGCCAAATCTTTGTCAGGTAAGTCTGAGACGAATAAAGAAGTTGCCATTCAACTGCTCTGCGGCCTTCCAAATCCCCATAAGGAGCACAAGACCACCACCTTGCTACAAGGCCCGTTTCCCACACACCTGCAGAGCCAGCGCTGGATCAGTCTCTGCACTTCCCAGACTTCCCGGAAGCCAGAGCGATGCCTGTCCAACTTCAGGAGTTTTACCAGGCTGTCATGCAGCATCTTTGGGCAACCAACGCTCTCTGGAGGGGCTTGAGGCCCCAAGGAGTCGGGAGATACTCCAACCGAGTTACTGTTAGCGGGCCCTCCCTCCACTTCCGTTGGACCCTCTGGATCTGGACCAACTCTGGTCCCGAGCTACATTTCCTTTCCACAAGCCTAGCCAGGGTTTGAGCCTTCAGCACCACTACCCGTGTCAACAACGCTGCATGATACACCAATCATCCTTTTGGACTCTGAAGTGGCGCCGCATAGAGTCCGTCCGACACTGAGACTGATGCCACTTGAGCCTCAACAACCTTTTTGCTCTGATACAGCACCTCTGTTTATGGGGCTGAATTTGAAGAGGAGGTGCAATACAGGGTCTTTGACGCCATTAATGATATTGCGCAGGGCTACCCTGAAGGGAACTGGTATGAGGAGTTGGGTGATACCTCTCCTGACACTGGTTTAGTCACTCCACCTGGTCCGGCCTCCTCGGAGAGTGCAATTGTTGTGATGATGATGAGACTGATGGCTGACACCCTTGACCTCCAGCTTCCAGTGGTGAAACCCAAATTATTAACAGAGGTACTTCAGAATGGACAGACAACCTCAGAACCCAAGCTTATATTAAATGAGGCACTTACGGAGATCCTCCTGGGGGCCTGGTTCAAGCCCTGTTCAGGGGTTCTAGTAAATCACCAAGTGGCACGCTGCCATCACTTGGCTCTGTCGACACAGTTCTGCCCAGTTCTCCACCCCTCCCGCTGCTGCACCTACCAAACCTCTTTAGAGCGCCCTCCCCTGTGCACAGCTACCCAGTAGGAGGCAGGATATGGCACTTTCTACCTGCATGGCAAGTGGTCACCTCGGACAAGTGGGTGTTAGATTATGCAGCGGGGTTATACAGTTCCATTCCTCAAGACACCACCACCAATGCCACCGTCTGTACAATGGTTGTTGGAGGATCATCTGTCCTTGTTACACCAAGAGGTTCAGGCTCTTTTGGCCAAAGGAGCCATTGAAAGGGTTTTGACACCAGAAGTAGGTGGTGGTTGTTACTTCCACTACTTCCTGGTGCCGAAAAAGGACAAAGGTCTCCATCCTATTCTAATCCTTTGCCTTCTCATCTCCTTTCTGAAAAAGGACAAGTTCAAGATGCTCACCCTTGCCCAGGTCCTGTCTGCCCTGGAGTCTGAAAACTGGATAGTAGCACTAGTGAGGCAGAACGGGTATTTTCATATCTACGTCTTACAGGCCCATAGGCCTTACCTGCTATTCACAGTGGGCTCCAAGCACTTTGTTTGCTATGCTCCCTTTGGGCCTCATCAGTGCCCCTCAGCATTCACGAAAGTGATGGCTGTGGTCTCTGCTCACCGTCTGAGGTTGGGGATGCTGGTCTTTCCCTACCGCGACAATTGGCTGTTGAAGGCTGACTTGCCCCCGGCGGTCATCACCCACCATCAGACTACAGTGAACGTTATTCATTCACTGAGGTTCACTATCAACATACCGAAGTTACACCTGACTCTTTCTCAGACGCCTCTATTCATTGGTGCCAGTCTGGGCACTGTGCATTTCCGTGCTTACCCTAGGGAGCGGAGCGCCTGGGACAAATTAAGGCTATTGAACTAATGTTTCATCCTGACGTTTCAGCCTCAGTCTTGGATCTCAGTGAGAATGATTTTGAGGCTAGCTCCTGCATTCTGCTGGTAACACACGCCATATGGCACATGTAGGCTCTGCATTGGGACCTAATGTCCCAGTGGGCACAGTATCGGGGGAATCTCTGACCTGATCCAGATTTCGGTGAGGCTGCGAAAGATCTGCAGTGGTGGTTGACGAATCATGATTGGATCAGTGGCAGACTCCTTTCCCTTCCCCACCCAGAGTTGACAGGGGTGACTGATGCATCACTTCTGGGTTGGATGGGGGAGGCATCTTGGCGAGTTGGAGATCAGAGGACTCTGGTCTCCCGCAGAGTCCTAGTTCCATATCAGCCTTCTGGACCTGAGGCCTTCCTCCTATCCATCAAGGGAAGGCTGGTGCACGTGTTCACGGACTACACCACCGTCATGTGGTATTGCAACAGCAGGGTGGGGTGGGGTTGTGGACTCTGTGCTGGTAGGCCCTGCACCTCTGGATATGGGTGGCTGTCAGGACATCCTCCTGGTTGTGCACCTTGTGGGGTCTCTGAACTCCAGAGCAGGCGAGATTGCGGATCACAAATGGTGTCTGCATTCGGAGGTGGTTTTAAGTCTCTTCCAAAAATGGGGAGAACCTTGGCTTGATCTATTCGCCTCCCGCCGAGAATGCGCAATGTCGGCCGTTTTGTGCGCTGGAATTTCTAAAGCGGTTCTTGCTCAGAGATGTGTTACGCTTATAGTGGAACTCAGGACTCCTGTATGCTTTTCCACTGATACCACTCCTGGCCCGAGTTCTCAAGAAGATCAGGACTGACCGGACCTGAGTCATCCTTGTGGCTCCGGGCTGTATACGAAGAGTTTGGTATCCAGAATCCCTGAGCATAAGTATACGTCCTCCCATTAGGCTGCCCCTTCAGGAAGATCTTCTGTCGCAGTAACCTGGCATGGCCTTACACCCAAAGCTGTGCACTTTCCACCTTCATGCCTTGAGATGGTGTGGCGATAATTGAATGTCTTTAAAAGCTTCTTCCTGAGATTTGTGAATCTATTTTGACAGCCAGGCGCCCCTCGACCTTCACCCTATACACCTGCCAATGAGACATGTTTGTGGCTTGGTGTTCTTCACAAGAAATTGACCCGCTTGCTGCATTCCGGTTGGAGGTGCTTTTGATTGTTATCCCTAGCCCAGCAAGGCTTGCCCTGGGCACTGTTAAACGTTACCTGCCTGTCATTTCAACAACTTTTTTGTGATTGCCAAATCAGCCCTCTTTATTTCAGTCACCTGTTGTGACATGTTTTCTTAAAGACTTGCAGCATTCGTTCCCGCCTACCCTGTTTGTTATGCCCCAATGGGACCTCAATTTGGTCTTAACTTTTCTTATGTGTTTCCCTTTTGAATCAATTCACAGCTGCCCTTTGAGGCTTCTGACATTTAAGACACCCTTTCTGGTGATGATTACATCAGCGAGGCCGGTAAGCAAGCTTCAAACTCTGCTATCCTCCTTACTCTAGTTTCTACCCAGACAAACTGGTCCTTCGGACACCATCCTCTTTCCTTCTGAAAGTGGTGACTCCTTTCCATGTTGGTCAGAACATCACACAGCCGACATTTATCGCTCCATCTCATCCCTTCAAGGAGGAGAGTCTCCATTTTGTGGACCCTAAGAGAGTTCTTTCTTTTTATATTGACTTCACCAGAGATCACTGGGTGAATGATCAACTCTTCATTGAGTTCACTTGAGCAAAAAAAAGCAAAGCACTGCATAAAAATTTGGTACACATTGTCTAAAAAGCAGTCCCCTGAAGGCTTGCAGGCTCACTCCACCAGAACCAAGGCAGTTAGTACTATGTTGGCGCATGCAGTACCTGTCCAGGACATCTGTTGGGTTACTACACGGCATCACTCCACACGTTTATGAAACCTTATTGTCTGAAAAGTCAGGTCCATCAAGATGGGCACTTCACCCGTTTGGTCCTCAAGCATCAGGAGAGATTTGCTACAATCAGAGAACTTGTCTCCTTCCTGCATCCAGAGTGTTTTACTGGAGCACAGTCTACTATCATGTGAATCTGTGCTGACTAGGCTTGGGCACAATTTAAACTACGCCAGCTAAATTCCCTAAATGATGCCATTATGCCTATGCATTTTGTGCTGAAGTATAGCGCAAATGACAGATTTGCATTTTGTGGAATTACGCAGAATTTGGCATAATTTTGCCATAATTTTGCGTAATTAAGCAAAAGCAAATTACACGAATTTCACACATCACTAGTACTGACATCAAAATGGAGAGACCTTACTATCCTTGTCTGGATATCAGTGATATAGGATTGTCCTCCTCTACATACTCTCCAAATTTCATGCCCACTAATAGTTTTAAGTGTCCAGTCCTCTTTTACTAGACACGCTTGCTTTGCCTAGGGAGCTCTCTGCGGCATCAGAGAGGATTTATCCTCACTTGCCCCGAGTGCCCTGTGCTCACATGCTGGGCATCGTCTCATTATCAATGAGGGCATGCTTTCATTTCAAGAAGTGCAGTTTGGGAAGGTTTACCATGAGGACTTTGCTTACAGCTGGAAGTTCCATAAGGAAGAATTTACACATTGCTGCAGGTCAAATCCTGGTTTGAATGGTAGTGTCTAGAGTTCTTTGGATTGCCCTAACTCACTTCTGACCCTCTGAACCAGGAGGTGAGGTCAGAGGATTGATAGATGCCTCTGTGTTGGGATGTGGAGGTTTCTACATTAAACAGGCATTAAACTAGGTTTTATCTGTGATCATTCGACCAGATAAGGCCCTTTCGGACCTCGTCGGGCTTTCTCCTACATTGCTCCTATAGCCCGGAGTGACCGGTCATTACACATCAGAGCCGCCTCTTCAATTCTCAGACACGGCTTTTCAAAGAGGCTTCCGCTCACCCCATGCGTGTGAGGCTCCCGCCTGACTTCTGGCTGCTCTCTGTCACGCTCTCTCTCTCCGTCTCTCTATCTCTTTGCTCCACTCTCTCTTGTGCTTTGTGTTTTTTTGTTATTGCCACTGTTTATTTGCTTGCCTCTCTGTTGTTGCCTTGGCAGTTGCATCGGACTGAGCTGTGCTTCTGCTTATCTGTCTCATATTGCCTTTTTTTATAGCCATATTTTATTGTTTAAAAAAAAAAAACACATGACATAACAAATCCTGTTGGTCCTGCATTCCTCCTTTCCCCCGTTCACCATATATCCCTTCACAGGTCTTCATCCTGGCAAAGCAGTACTCTAGTTACATTCGACAACTTATAGTAGTCCCACCACCACCCCCAGATTTTGTCACGCTTATTTAAGACAACCTCTAGCCGTATATATAATCTCTTTATGTTTTTGAACACCAGTCCATTGCTGGTCTCCACTCTGAGAGCGGAGTGGGGTTTGTGGATTTCAATTTGCATGTCTTGTTTAGCCTGCACACTAGCGTGCGCTCTCCGCTTGAGCCCCCCAAATCTTCTAGCAGCCTTAGTAGCGCCACCCTAGGGGACAATTCGATTGACCTCTAGACACCCGGGTGAGTGTCTTCGCAATTTTCTCCAATAACTTGCAATGCTTGGGCATGTCATATGAAAAAATATGCATCTGGGTGAGTGCATTGGAAACAGCCAGGCTCAGCGAGCCTCCCTGCTTGCCAGAGGTGGCGTGATGCGAGATAGATCATATGTAGATAGTATAATTGAATCAGTCGAAGACAGGAGGAGATTGCGATTTATCGGGAGCCATACATGCTTTTTGCCAATCTCTGTCGTCAAAGGACCCAACCCATGTGTCCAATTTACGTTTTAATCCTCCAGATCTATCTGGCGCATTACAGATTAACAAACTGTATATCTAAGAGACTGATAAGCTACCACCATTAGCCTAGCCTCTAGTGGGGTTATATTCAGGCAGGTCCGAGAGGCCCGAACAGTGGCTGGCCAATGAGCGACAGAGCTGCAGATTTTTGTGAAATTGAGTTGTGAGAAGTCGAGGAGGGTCTGTAGTCCATTAAAGAATTACATGTGGGATCCACCCCAGACACCCACCAGGGTTGCGATCCTGATCTTATCCCACCTCTTATTGCCTTTTCCGCAGTTTTTTTGGTCAGTTTCGCTCCGCTCGCTCTTTCTACCCTCACTCTCCTCTCATCTCTCAGCACTTTATCGGTTCTTAGCTCTTTTTGACCTTTCTGCCCTTTTTCCTTCGTTCTCCCTTACTTTTCACATCTTGCTCGTTTCTGCTTTTGACCTTTTTGCCCTTTACTTTCGTTCTCCTTTACCTATTTTACATCTTGCTGGTTTTTTACATCTTGCTCGTTTCTGCTTTTATTTTCTATTGCCACTTTGCTCATTTTCCCCTCCTTTCTTTTCCCGCCTCCTTTGGGCTTTCCTACTCTTTTTCTCTTCCTCTGCTTCCCTGGGTGCTCTTTACCTCTTTTCCTGCACCCGGCTTACCACTCACCTGCTTCCCATGCACCCTGCCAGCCTCGCCCACTGCTTTCCTCCCCCTGGACCTACCTAATGATTGCGTCTGCAGTGCAGATGAGAAGGTGGCACATCAAAGGTAAGATCATCAGCACCTGCCACGCCCAGTACCAGGAACGCTGTTCCCATGACCTGACCACTACCCGCCCCAAATCTCCATGTCCTCTACCTTGGTCGCCACTCACTGTGCTGCTACTGCGTTGCTCCTCACCACAATCAAGGGGTGTTCTTCTGTGCCACCTGCAAGCTCTCCTGCACTCACCGCACAAAACTCATGCACCAACTCACTCTCAGCCACACTCGCCAGCCACTGACCACTCTGCAGTCTTCCTCATACTCCCAACACCTGACCTTTTGCCAGAGATGCCACAGAGATCTGGAACCTGTTACACGACCACGCACCGGACCTGTTCCTCTCAGAGACGTGGCTAAGCCGTGCACCTGTGCCTGACATTGGCACAGCCAGACCTCCTCGGCAACAAGATTGTTGGACAGGACAGACTGCACAAGCCTAGTGGCACTGAATCACCATCATCTACAAGGACTTTATCAGTTGCATCACCTTCACGGACCCAACCCCCAGTAACCTGGAACACCTGTCCATCAAGCTCCAAATCATAGCCAGTATCACCCTGAGTGGCACCCTCGTCTGCAGACCTCTGAGACCAATGACTCACTTCCCCGACACCATTGCGGTCTTTGTTGCTCTCTTCACCCTTGACGCTAGCACTTACACGACCACACCATTCAAACTTGGCCTCACTCAACTGGTGAAAGAACCCACACACTCCGCCAGACACCTCCTTGACCTGATATTCACCTACTTTCAACAACTACTTGTTCAACAAATCCACGCATATCAACGGTACTAACTGCATCCTTATCAAATTCACCATCCACCGCATGCACCAACACAGAAAATCCACCACCAAACCAGCACATCAAGACTGGAATAGCATCCCAGAGGAAGACTGGAGGGCAAAACTCAGAGAATACCGACCGAAGCAAAGCAGCAACCCACCTAACCCCATCACACACTTCAGAAACTGGATCACAGCCTGCACCGACACCTTAGCTCCAACCAAACCCAGCAAAGCCACTAGATCCAGACCACAACCCAGCTGGTACATGCATGAGCTCATAATGGCGAAGCCCCACTGTAGGCAAGTGGAGCACAGCTGGGGAAAGAGCCAGGACAACGTAGAGAGGATCACCTTCAAATCTGCTCTCTGACGCTACCACCAGCAGATATCTCCCACTAATTGCTCGCCACTCGTGATCACCGTGACGTCAACAACAGCAGCAACAAAGAAATCTTTGTCATTGTGAAATAGTTCACATTCCCCGTGGTGCACCTCCAACAGCATCTCCTCCTCACAGGATTCATGCAACCAGCTCTCCCCTTTCTTCTGCAGCAAGTTAACCAGCATATTCGACAACTTAGACCCCCCAACAGGACCCGGCAGACCTCACAACGTGACTCCCCATCTCATCCAAGGAAACTACAGTGAATGTATGGCCTGCTATCTCCATGGACAAAACTGCCTCCACCATGCAGTCCAACCATTCCAGAGCTCCATCGGAAACTTGCCGCCACCACTCCTTCACCAAAGAACTTCAGCCCCTCATCTCAGCTCTCACCTTGATCCTAAGTGCCTTTATCGCATCAGCCATCTTCCTGGCTGCCTGGGAACGCATCACAGACCTCCCCCTGCTCATAAAGCCATCCCTGGACCCTACAACGCTTGTTGGCAACATACCCATCTCCCTGCTACCATATTTAGCCAGAGTCATAGAGAAGCTGCCGAACAAGCACCTAACCAACCATCTCAGCGCTCACCAACTCTTCGACAGACTACAATCCAGCTTCAGACCAAACCACAGCACGGAATCCTTCCTCATTGCTGTAACAGATAACATCCATATGATCCTGGACAGAGGAGGCACAGCAGCCCTTATTCTTCTTGACATTTCCACTGCCTTCAACACAGTATCCTCATCCGGTGCCTGCACAAGATTGATATCCAAGGACCTGCACTTCAATGGATAGTCTCTATCTTGACTAGAAGTACCCAATCAGTCAGCCAGGCCCACTAGTGCGCAGACACCTACAACTTCATCTGCGGAGTGCCACAAGCATCATTTCTCAGCTCAACCTTTTTCAACACATACATAATCCTTCTTGCAGGCATCCTCTGCACCCATAAGATCAAAGTCTTATCCTACGCTGTTGACACTCAATTGACCCTCTCCCTCTCGGATTGAAGCCCCAACACCTGGACCAAGTTTGCCAACTGCATGACCAAAATCTCTGACTAGATGAAGACCACCTGTCTTAAATTGAACACAGACAAGCCATAAGTTGTGATCTTTGAAACAACACATCGCCGTGGGACGACTCCTGGTGGCCGGCTGAACTTGGACCCACCACCCACCCCAAGAACCTCAGAATTATCATCGACAGCCACCTCAAGATGGCCACCCAAGTCGACGCCGTTACAGCCGCTTACTTCCACATCCTGACAATGCTGAGCAAAATCTTCAAATGGCTCCCCCATAGCACCCGCAAAACAGTCACCCAGGCCCTTGTCACAAGCAAACTGGACTAAGAGAACACCCGTTACGCTGGTATCAACAAGCAACTCACCAGGTGAGTTCAAACCTTTCAGAGATCAGTAGCCAGAATCATGCTCAACCTTCCACACCAAACACACATCACACCACACTTTAGGGTGCTCCACTGGCTTCCTGTACATACAACTGCACTGTTCAAACTTCTCACACATTCCTTAAAAGCCCTGTACAACACGGGCCCAGCCTACTTCAGCAACTGAATCTCATTCCACAAACACACCAGGCACCTTCGCTCTGAGAGACTCCTATTAGTACAAATTCCACGCATATGCAGAATGATAGCCGATGGTTGGGTTTTCTCCTACATTGCTCCTAAAGCCAGTGATGACCTGCCATTACACATCAGAGCTGCCTCTTCAATTCTCAGATTCTGCAAGAAACTAAAGACCTGGCTCTTCAAACAGACTCCCACTCACTAGTCCTAGCCCAACCCAGACTTGCTCCTACTTACAGCGTCAGGATACCGTCCCGGGTCAGAGTGTGCATTACAAATATGCATAACATAACACAGTTCATCAAGACCCCGTATAGTGCCCACTGCCTGTTTAAACACATCCGACTAGGGAATGTACTTTGTCCGGGATTGTAGGGAAACGACATTACACTTTTCTGATCGGATTTTACCAATAGGCTTTATCAATAAAGACCTGTCACCTCCACCTTTCCACTATGCGGGCAACTCCTTGAAGTCCCATCACTGACCGCTTCAGATGAGGACCTGATGGGAGATCAAGTGACTGCACGAAAATCCAGTCTATCCCACGTCGCTCCCCGCTGCCTTGGAAGAGGTTGTCTATACTGTTCTGTTCTAACTGGTCTTTTTATCCCCTTACGGCCATCACCAGCACTGTATAATAAAGGTCTGCTGCCCCCGCCCCATAGCAACTGGGTTCTTTCACAGTCAGTCTACAGACCCCAGGCTCCAGCCGAGGAGGTAGGTAATATGTCTCATTCTGGCAAGGAGCCCTGAATTTCCTTTCCTTGTGATAAGGCTGACAGTGATGGATCACACACCTGTTTTATGAGACACCAGTAGTTAGCCTGAATTTAGAGTAGGAAATGTATGTTTCTCTGAAAAGATGGTGAGATGGAAGTCCTCGTGTGGTTATAGATGCCGCTGTCACTTTATAGAATGAAAGGTCATCCTACATCAAGGTCGGTGATCAGAGGCATCTTCGAACTTCTAGGATGTACAGCTGTGTGCTTCAAAGGAAAGATACCACAGAGAAGCCTTGAAACGGAGGGAGAACAGAGGCCTTAAACAGTGGCTGAGCTGCAGAGGCTGCATAACGCAGCAGCACCGCGGAGGGTGCATAGAATACACAACACAGCACTGTTGTGGTGAGAACACGAACCAAGTCAGTGTGGGGGCACTTTGAAGAGCAGAGCACAAAATCAATGTGGGAGGTGGCCTGGAACTGGAGGACTGCATAATAAACAGTGCCAGTGTTGCATGGAATACAAAGCCCAAAAGCAGTGCCGGGCCTGCAGGAAATAAGCGAATTCAAAGCCGTATTGTGGGTGCAGGTAGCCCTGAAGCAGTCCTTGGTCTTGAGGCACATTTCCCTTGTGGAGCCAGAAGGTAGAGGTTTTCTAGTGTTGAACCCTCTTTGCAAGGGCAAACTGATAATTAACTCAATGGGTCAAATGCTGAGCTTTATTAAATGCGACGAGGCTGAGTTTCTGCTGATTTGTGTCTTCTTTTCTGTAAATATTAATGTTCCTCCTCATTTAACATCTTAAAAGATAGAAAACGCATTCCTTAAGGACACCCTCTGTCTGCAGGGCCTCGTCACAGAATTTAGTGGCGCTCAAGAGATATCCAGTTCAGGCCATTGGAGGGAAATCCAGCCTGGGTTGCTCCATGCACTCCCAGGTACTCGAAGCTCCTCAGCCCCTCCATCTTCCATCAGTGGTTGAACCTCCCTCCACCAAAGTGAGGTTCCTGGTTTCTGTAGCTCACTGCTGCTGGGCGGTCGTTCTACCAAAACATGCAACTTTTGAGTGTGCAATCACTGAAGACTGAGTGCTGCGAGAAGTACTCCGTTGAAGTTGCTCTTTTCAATGAAGTGTGTTAATTGCTGTTTTTCTTGGTGGCTTTAAAAGAGAGTGGGTGGCGTGTTCTCATCTTTTTCATAAGGGTCTGTCGCCTTGTGTAGGAGGTGTATTGAGGTGTAATCTGGAAAGGTCTGGGAAGGTGGCTGCTCCCCTGTCTCTGGGGAGGATCCGCAGTTCGTTAGTCACACGTTGCCCCCTCCATTAGTGCCTCTTGGCTGGGGTCTGGCTGACTAATTTGAGTAGTATATGCTGTGCCGGCACTTTTCCAATCGAGAAAAGATGTAACATGCTTACTGATGGTGCACTAGTGGGGTCTGCAGCATTTGCTGTACTCTTTTGTAACTGGACTTTCATGGAGTGGGTTAACCTATTTAAAGACTTGTCTAGGCATTTACATTTCACTGCATCTCATGTGCAATCATATCCCTTCTGAGAAGACTCATTGTTGTCGATGTTGTCAATATTTGGACAATTAAAACCATAAGAGAGGTTGTGTGCACCCCATTAATCCTTCATACCATTGAGCTTTGAGACGAATGATCAAACCAATCACCTGGCTGTGTTTGACCCACCTCTTTCCTTTGCTAGTTTTCCATGACTTGTACTGAATGTGTTGTCGTGTGAGCTACCTTGGCCTGTAAGCATGAGGTGAAGCTCAAAGGATAATGAAAGCATGTGTTTTGGAATACCACACGTGTGACATGCGCTGGGGGTGGATTCCCACTGTGTGACCTAAGAGGTTAGCAAATGTGCGGTATCTAAGCCTTGAGTGGAAGCTTTTTTGGGGGCACAGATATAACTAGGGCACTGAAGTACATTGACCCTGTCAGATTGCTCTGTTTACTCATCCTTCACACGGATGAGCCTGCAGCCATTTCCAGTTGGCCGTGTGGCCAGTAACTCTCCACGCTTTAACATCCGTGTGGAGGTCAACGGCGATCTAGCAGGGCGTCTGTCAAGTAATCCACATGTAGATGATGCACCATCACACCTCGATGTCAATTGCAGTGAATGACCAAAAACGGGGTGACTACTTAACCACTGTTTATAATCTCAAGCAACATGTTCACAGGCATTCCTGTGTGTTTCCATGTGCCTTTGATGGCTGGCAACGACACACCTTTGCATTAGCTCTTTACCACTCAACCACGGTCTGGTTGGCTTAGCTCACCACATTTCACCAACATTTGATACCAATCACATTCACAAGGCTTTTTACAGGTTTCAGTAATTACAACACAACCCGTCGTCTAAAGAGCAGAAATACTAAGTCATTTTCAATTTTATTGAGATTTATCTTCAAATAAATAAAAAATAAAAAAAGACTATGCACAGAATTTAAACCAGTGATTATCCTTCGGTCATTTGAAGTAATGGTTGCAAAATAAAGTTAATCAGTGATGTAGTTGGTTTTAACTAACTTTATAAACCTTTTTTTTATTTTAGAAATTAAGAACCATTATAGGCAGCTATCAGCATCCTTTTGAATGAAAGGAAAAAAGTTTCACTTTTTCGCACCATCTATCATACGTCCAGAGGACAATGGTCTCTAATTTTTTTTATTTCCTTCTGTATTTGTCAAAGATTGTTTTGTTTTTCTCATTTCACCTTAGCAAAAAATGGAAATCTAGCTCTGAGAAAGCAATTTACTAAAAACTGTATCAGATGGACTTGCATGTCTGACGAAGACAACTTTTTTTTGGGGGTGTGCTCAATATGAGTAAATTGTCATGATCGGAACGGCGCCAAAAAGGTACTGTATCAGTTTTTCTTTACCACAAACCCAGAACCTCTTTCTACCTGCTGTATTGCATTGTAGTGTCTGTATAGCCCTTACTTCCCTTCTGTAGGGTGCTGAAGTGCTCATCCACTTGGAAAGCATGCTATACTGTGTTGGTATGTGGTTGGAAGTGTGTTGTATTTGTTCCAAACCTATGTGGGAAGTGTTTCCATTTCGTGTGTGACGACGCGGGATTCGGAGCGTCATCATTCAAAGGCTCCGTCTCCGGGGCCTGATTCAGAGACTACTCCGCGCCTCCCCCCATTTCTGGAAGCAGGAGAGTCCCCTGCCCAATTTTGATAGTTTTATGAGGCCTTACACCTCGTCTTTGGGCAGCCCGACTCTGCCAGCGTGCCTTCGGGCCCCGCAGAGCGGGTCGTGGTCCTGGGCTTTCGATGCCTGCGACGCCGACACCGGGGGACCCTGCGGATCCGGATCGACACCGGTCGATCTCATTCGACCTTCCCCGGTGCCGATCCCGACGATGAAGCCCACAGCGCCGGGTCGTGCCCCCGACCAATGTCATCCCCATCCTCATCCCGAGTTGGACCCGGACCGATGTCAGAACCGACACCGAAGGGTACTTTTGTTCCCCTGTTCATCCCTGGTGTTCCCTATCGACCAGAGGGTGGTGATGAGGACTGGGAGGTGTCGCTGGACCCTTTAACTGACCAGCTGGAAGAACCGGACTGGCGAGAGGACCTGGGTGATGCTAATGTTCTGGACACTTCTCCAGACACTTGGGCCTTTAGCTCCCTTCGATGGCGGTCAGGACTAACCTCCTGACAGAGGTGCTTCAGCCTGCGGCGTCCACTTCTGAACCCCGATTGCCGTTTAACGAAGCCCTCACTGACGTCCTCCTGAGCACCTGGTCCAAGCCCAGCACAGGGGCTCCTGCGGAGAGGACGATTGCCCGCTGCCACTGTCCGGCCCCGGGCGACCCAGTGTTCCTAACCCAACACTCTTCTCCCCAGAGCTTGGTGGTCCAAGCCTCTTCTTCAAAGGGCATATTCCCTTCTGCCCCTCCAGATAGGGAATCCAAGAAACTGAACCACCTTGGGAAGCGAATGTTCTCTTCCTCAAGCTTGGCACTGCGGTCCGTGAATATCGCGTGCCTCTTGGGCTGATACTCCCATACCATCTGGGATATGATTGCGCAGGTGCTACCTCAGTGCCCGGAGGAGGCCCGGGCCGTTCTCTCCCAGGCAGTGGCGGATGGGTGAGATGCAGCCAAATTCACGATCAGATGTGGACTGGATACCACTGACTCACTGGGCAGAACAATTGCCATGTCGGTATCCCTTAGGCGCTACGCCTGGTTGAGGACAGCTGGCTTTTCGGGGGATGTCCAGTCAGCCTTGATGGACATGCCCTTTGATAGCCATCGTCTTTTTGGTGACAAAGCAGACTCGGCGCTGGAGTGCTTTAAAGATTATAGGGCCACGGCCAGATCTTTGGGCCTCGCTGTGCCTTCTCGCCCACTCCAGTCTGCTTTTCGTCCCTTTCGTGGCTACGGAAGGGGCACCCAACCACGTCCGGCCCAGTTTAGCCACCAGCTCATGCAAGCTGCCCAGCCTCTGCGTGGCTGCGGACGTGGGACCCAGCGACCTCGCGGGTCAGGGAGCCAGCGGACGGGCCAGTCCACTCTTTCACCCCCTGCCGCAGCCTCCAAACCTTCCTAGTCCGACGTTTCAGGCCCATCAACGGCCAGTGTGAGGCAGGATTCGCCATCACCTCCTCCACTGGCAATCAATCACGTCGGACAGGTGGGTTTTGCAAATAGTCTGAAGGGGCTACTCCCTCCCCTTCAAGACTACCACTCCCTCCATGCCACTGTCTTTCGATCGCATGTCGGAGGATCATTTGGTGCTTCTCCGTCAGGAAGTTTCTGCTCTCTTGGCCAAGAGAGCTATAGAGAGGGTCCCTGCGCCAGAAGTAGGTCGTGGTTGCTATTCCCGCTACTTTCTGGTGCCCAAGAAGGTCAAAGGCCTGCACCCTATTCTTGACCTGGGCCCTCAACCGCTTCCTCCAGAAGGAGGAGTTCAAAATGCTCACATTGGCTCAGGTCCTGTCTGCCTTCGACCCCGGAGACTGTATGGTGGCGGACTTGCAGGACGCCTATTTCCATATTCCCGTCTTGCCAGCCCACAGACGCTGTCTACGGTTCACTGTGGGCCAGGAGCACTTTCAGTTCACCGTGCTCCCCTTTGACCTTACCAGTGCCCCTCGGGTGTTCATGAAAGTGATGGCGGTGGTCGCAGCTCATCTGCACAGATCAGGGGTTCCAGTCTTCCCCTCTTTTGACGACTGGCTGTTGAAGGCGAGCTCGCCCCAGGCTGTCGTCTCCCACCTCCAGACTACGGCAGACCTCTTGTCTTCACTGGGGTTTACTATAAATGTGCCGAAGTCACACCTGACTCCCTCTCAGACGCTCCCTTTCATCGGAGCTGCTCTGGACACAGTGCAGTTTCGGGCCTATCCTCCTGAGCAGCAAGTCTGGGATATTCGGGCTATGATACCGATGTTTCAGCCTCTATCCCGGATTTCGGTGAGAATGACTCTGAGGCTGCTGGGCCTCATGGCCTCCTGCATCCTGCTGGTGGATCATGCCAGATGGCATATACGGGCTCTGCAGTGGGACCTGAAGTTCCAGTGGGCGCAGCATCAGGGGAATCTTTCCGACTACGTTCAGATCTCAGAGGGAACTGCACAACAATTGCAGTGGTGGATAACAAACCAAGTTTGGGTCAGAGGCAGATCCCTCTCCCTTCCACAACCAGATCTAACAGTGGTGACAGATGCGTCACTCTTTGGATGGGGCGGCCATCTGGGAGAGGCGGAGATCAGAGGCATCTGGTCTCCGGCAGAGTTCGGGCTCCATATCAACCTGCTGGAGCTCTGGGCGATCCGACTGGCACTGAAGGTATTCCTTCCCTCTCTCAAAGGGAAAGTGGTGCAGGTGTTCACAGACAACACCACCGTAATGTGGTACTGCATTAAACGGGGCGGGGTGCGTTCGTGGACCCTATGTCAGGAGGCTCTTTGCCTCTGGACTTGGCTGGAACATCAGGGCATGACCCTGGTGGTTCACCACCTGACGGGTTCTCTGAATGCCAGGGCGGATGAACTCAGCCATCGGTGCTTGGTCGATCACGAATGGCGTCTTCATTCGGAGGTGGTGCAAGGTCTCTTTCAGTGGTGTGGAGAGCCTTGGTTAGATCTGTTCGCCACCGAAGAGAACCCGCAATGTCAGCTGTATTGCGCGTTGGAGTTTCCAAAGTGGCACTCGCTCGGCGACGCCTTTCGTCGCAAGTGGAAATGTGGCCTCCTGTACGCTGTTCCGCCTGTACCTCTTCTGCCCCGAGTGCTCAAGAAGATCAAGCGTGACCGTGCCCAAGTTATTCTTGTGGTTACGGACTGGGCACGAAGAGTCTGGTACCCCGAGCTCCTGAGCATGGCCATCGATCCTCCGATCAGACTGCCCCTTCGGTAGGAAATTCTGTTGCAGCAGCAGGGGACGGTTCTTCACCCAAGCCTGTCCAGTCTCCACCTCCTTGCGTGGAGATTGAGTGGCGACAGTAGACAGCTTCCGAGCTTCTGCCCGAAGTCTGTAATGTCATCTTGGCAGCCAGGCATCCCTCCACTAAATCGGTATACGCCTGTAGATGGAAAAAGTTTGTGGCATGGTGCACAGCAAAGGCTGTGGATTCCCTTTCTGCCCCTCTTTCAGAGGTCCTCTTGTACATACTTTCTTTGGCCCAGCAGGGTTCTGCTCTGGGCACTCTCAAAGGCTATTTTGCTGCTATCTCTGCTTTTCTTCGACTGCCAGGTCAGCCATCCTTATTCAAGTCTCCTATTGTAAATAGATTCTTTAAGGGCATTACTCATCTATTTCCTCCATCTCCTTTCATAATGCCCCAGTGGGACTTGATCTTGTTCTTACATATCTTATGTGTGCTCCCTTTGAGCCTCTTCATAACTGTCCTCTTAGGCGCCTTACTCTGAAAACTGCCTTCCTTGTGGCCATCACCTCTGCTCGCAGGGTGAGTGAGCTGCAAGCCTTGTCTTCCAAGCCCCCTTTCTTCTCTGTGCATCCGGACAAAGTGGTGCTTAGAACGAGGCCTTCATTCCTACCTAAAGTGGTTACACCATTTCATGTAGGACAATCTATCACCTTGCCCACTTTTTACCCGCCTCCGCACCCTTCCAAGGAGGAGGAGAGACTCCACCGTCTGGACCCTAAACATGCGCTGTCATTCTACCTTGACCGCACCAAAGATTTCTAGGTGGATGATCAACTCTTTATTGGATATGTAGGTGCCAAGAAAGGCCGTACTGTTCAAAAACGTACCATCTCTCTCGATGGGTTGTCCTTTGCATAAAGATCTGCTATGCTTTAGCGAAGAAGGATCCTCCAGTGGGGCTGCGTGCTCATTCCACTAGGGCTACGGCAGCAACCACTGCATTGGCACGTGGAGTTCCACTCCTTTATCTGCCAGGCGGCAACGTGGGCATCTCTGCACATGTTCACCAGACATTACTGCCTGGACAGTCAAGTTCGGAGGGATGGCTATTTTGCCCGTTTGGTCCTCCAGGACTTTTTAGTCTGAACTTGGTTCACAGACCCTCCTCTGGGGATGGTATTGCTGGGGTATCTATTCCAAGGTAAGGAATCTACAACTAACTGTCTCTTTCAGATGAACAAGTTACTTACCTTCGGTAACAATGTATCGGTAAGAGACAGGTTAGTTGTAGATTCCTTACCGCCCCACCCATCCTCCCCGCTCTGCAAACTGACTTCTAGGGATAGGGACTCCCTTACAGGGCCCTAGTTGTGGCGCACCAGTGGTCAGTGTCTTTCATGGCTCTGCGCTTCTGGCGTGGAAAGTCGTGTCAGAACTGACGTCAGTGCGCAGGGGCGTGTCTAAGTAGGCACCGCAACGTCATCCCGGCGATCGTGGCGCCGACGGCGGACGTGGAATCGACCTATGCCACCTTCTGACGCGCAGGGGTACTGCTAAAGAAAAATCTCTGGCTCCAGTCCGACGCCTGGGGGAAATTCTAAGATGAGGAATCTACAACTAACCTATGTCTCTTACAGATACATCGTTACCAAAGGTAAGTAACTTGTTCTTTTGGAGGAGACTATGGTCAGTGTGCTCTATCTCATCAGTCAGGAAGTGAGTCCAGTGAGTGTAGAGGCATATCTTATGGTTGGCTTGTCATAGGTATACTTATTTATAATTAATCATACTTACATTAGAATTATATCCCATCCATATGTTGAGGTCATTGCAAGGCTGTGTTGGGTGGAGATTCCCATTTTGGATAGGGTGCCTATGGCGGTCTTCTTGGCATGGTGTGGTGGTTGCGACTGTTTCATAGCTCCAGACTGTACCTATATATATTAATGGGAGGGATTATCATTCTGGATTCCATCCCAGGGTGGGTCATTAGTTGATGTAACTATCTCATGATCAACCAGGTTTTCACATCTCTTCTGAATGGTAATGCTCCTGGATGCTTCAAATCTCGGTTGGCAATGAGATTCCTGAGCTTGGTGACTTGCACCGAAAAAGCGGAGTCTCCTGTGGGTTTCTTATTGTCTGGTGGTATGGTGACCCCTGGTGCTAACTTGGACCACAGTGTCTTACTTTGTTTGTATTGCTTAAATCATTTTGTAGGTATAGTGGTTTCTTGCCTT
This sequence comes from Calotriton arnoldi, assembly GCA_963921515.1. Lineage (NCBI taxonomy): Eukaryota > Metazoa > Chordata > Amphibia > Caudata > Salamandridae > Calotriton > Calotriton arnoldi. Next base: position 2,298,347 of record CAWUFW010000270.1, read on the forward strand.
CGGAAGCTTTGAGGATAATGCAAATTGCCTTGAACTTAGATCGGCTAGCTACAGGTAGGCAAGGGAGTTTTGGGAGGACTGACGTCCTTTCTTTTCTAGGATGAAGGCAGAAAGGGAGACTTACCACAGGGGTTGGCGGATTTCAGGCTTCCCACATGCAGTAATTTTAAATTGCCGTACTTTACCTTTTTAAGTTCTTATTGTGGGATTGTGTTGGGTGGGAGGGGAATTATTTACCTTTGTGTTGCCGTTGCATTAGATTGCCCTCTGGTCTGCTGCAGCTTAGGCTGTTTGAGCAGAGAGGGCGTAGGCTGACTCGCAGGAAGTTTGTGCTGCCCCACTTCCTAACCTTTCCTTTATCGCACCGCCATTTTGGTGGTTGGCGGTCTAGTGGCCCAGTTTAGTCCAGTGATGCCTACATAGGGCTCATACTAGCGCGGACGCGCCAAAGGCAATCCAATCTGCGCGTGGACGGTGCAAGAGGTGCTGCCTGTACCGAGCCACATCAGATCTTGGACATGGTAAGTTGCTGTTCCCATTCCCAACTCATGAACCTTCAGCATACGGGCTTCAAGTTGGCTTGTCAGACTATGTTGAATGTTTACAACAGCGCAGTTAGTCATTGCCCCAACTGTAATTTTCATTTTAACACCCGATGTGGCCCTAGCTTTCTCCCACTGCCTGTCGGGGGTACGTATGTTCATGAAGCCGTAAGCTTCAGCTCTGACAACCAGAAATCTCTCTGTGGTGCGTTGCTTAACACCCAGTCCCTCATAAAGCATAAAATCGGAACACACAACTTGATTCTTGCATTGTCTCTGGTCTGTTTATTTATAACTGAAATTTGATCCAGAGAGGACTCTGATCCTGATCTGGTGGATGATGTCTCGCTAGGCTACATTATCTCCAGACTCAACCGCCAGGCCCGCAGGGGAGGTGGGCTGGCCATTATAGCACTTTATGGACTCTGCTGCATTTTGGACTCGGTGGCCAGGAATACAGAGGATTCTATCTAGGTTGCCTTTTTTTGGCTCAAAATCTCTGCTAATGACTCCTTCTCTGGTCTCCTGGTGTACCGTCCTGTGGTCTCATTATTTTTTTTAGAGGCCTGGTGTCAGACCTTGGAACGAAATCTGGTGCGTAATCGAATTACCATCTTGGGGGATTTGATTTTTTATCTTAACGGTCTCTTATGTAAAGACACGGCTTCCCTCCTTGAATTAAATTTACAACCTGGGTTTCCGCCAGTGGGTTTGTTCTCCTACTCATACTGCGGGTCACACTCTCAATGGTATTTTTACCAACTATGAGGATCTGACTATCAACTGTGTTTACCCCCTTAGCTGTGCAGACCTTCAAGTTATCCCATTCACAGGTCTTCTTCCACGCTCCATGTCGGTTGAGACTGGCTTCATCCAAACCCATCACTTGCAGAAATCTGAGCAAATTAACACCTGACAGCCTGTAACAGGCACTCAACCGCTGCAGAGCTAGACAGGTCGACTCCTCTGGCTGTTCTGCAGCAGGCTTCCAAGCCTAGCTCACAACTGCTCTGGATAGCATAGCCCTTCTTAAAGTCAAAATGGTCACAAGAAGTAAACCGTCTGTGCCCTGGTTCTCTGAAGAACTTAAGGGGGGGCCTTAGATAGGAATGATGCAGAGAAGATCGAAAATGGAAGTCTACTTCGGGCCCTGGGGAAAAAGAGAAGTATAAGGCCCTCTTACTGTGTTATAAGTGCACTACCAAATTTAACAAAGTGTCTTTCTTCACAGAGAAAATCAGGGCTTCCAACAACTCCTCCAAGCTACTTTTTAAAGTAGTAAAAGAATTGTCCACCCTTCCATCCCAGGTCACGCTGAATCCATCCCACGACTTCTGTGACAGAATGGCACTATATTTCCGGGACAAAAGCTTCGAATATTTGCTTGGATTTTAATTTACCTTTGGAAAGTGATTTTCCCCTCATCTTCTTGCAGCAAACCAAAGACTTATTGTTGAGTGTTAAATCTGGAGCTCCGTCTGATCTTTGCTTACCTAAAGCTCTTCAACTGGCCCCAGATCCAATAGCTGACTTTTTTGCATAATGTGTTTACCCTCACGCTGCAATCAGGAATCTTTCCCACCCACTGGAAAGAAGCGATTGTTACTCTGCTCCTTAAAAAAATCTAATGTGGATCCCGAAGATCTGAAAAACTTTCACCCCATTTCCCTGCTACCAGCACCTGCCATGATACTTGAAAAGTTTGTTAACCAGGAATTGGTTACATTTATTGAGATTCACGATATTCTTGACCCCTCACAAAACGGTTTTAGGAGTGGCCATAGTAAGAGTCTGCTCTTATTGTGACTACAGACAGCATCTGCCGCCAATTTTATCAGGGTGGGGCGGTCATTCTGGTGAGGCTTGATCTGTCTGTAGCATTCAATACCGTCTCGCTGGTACAGATGATCCAACTTCTGCAGCAAGACTGTGTCAGTGGGTCCGCTCTAAAGCTCCTCCGCTCTTTCCTTACCAACAGAGTATAAATTGTTAGATATAGGGGTTTCAAAGCGGAAGCCTTTAGCCTTCCATGTGGGATGCCTCAAGGCTCTTTTTTGAGTCTGACTCTTTTTAATGTGTATGTTGCCCCGCTGGCTGAATTGATACCCTCTTTTTTGTTCCAGGTGCTGTTTTATGCAGATGACTCCCAGATAATCATGTCTATCTCTAACGACCTGACATCTGTAGCTGAGAAGTTCAATCATTGAATGTCCAGCATTAGTAGGTGTATGAAACAAAATGCCCTAAAACTAAATGCTGACAAAACTGAGTTATTGGTGTTTGGTACTTAGGAGTCCATTTGGTCCAACGTTTGGTGGCCAGGGGATTGTGGAAATCTTCCCACGCCAGTCAAATCAGCCAAAAGTCTGGGTGTCTTATTCGACCATTCCTTGAGCTTTGATACTCATGTCAGCTGCACTACTTGCACCCGTTTCCTCATCAGGACCCTGAGAAAGATCTTCCCGTACATTCCTGTGGAAATGCGCCAATCAGTCATCAAGGCACTTGTCACGTCGCTATTGGACTATTGCAATTCACTGTACCTCAACATTAATGCTTACTGCCTTAACAAACTTCAAGTCACTCAGAACGCGCCTGCTCAGAGACAGGATTTGTTCCCTTCACTGGCTTATGGTCAGAAAGAGGATTATCTTCAAGGCTCTCTGTATGGGGTTTCTAGCTAGCCCTGCATCAGAAAGGTTCCAGTCAACTTAATTCTCTCCTCCAATGGTACACCCCTAGTGGGCTTCTCAGATACTTCTTCCGTAACAAGGTGTTGATTCCAAGATTCCGGAAGGCCAGATGGGGAGGCTGCTCCATCTCGATGGCTGCTGCCAAACTGTGGAATACTCTGCCCACAGCTCGAAAGCTGACTCATTTGCCGTATTCAAAAAACTTCTGAAAACATGGTTTTTCTCCTCCCATATCCCTTCACCATCTCGTGGCTATTTTAGACTGCTTCAGGGTGTCTTCCTACAGCGCTAAGTCACCTCCGGGTATAGTGGGCTCATTCACTGTATTTTGCATATGATGAAATAAGTAGAGTCAAGACACATAAGCTGTTGGCATAATCAAGCTTCCTGGCCGAAAGAGCAACTTCAACAGGCTGCTTATTTCAACACTCAGTCTTTAGTGACTGCATACTCGAGAGCCGCATGTTCTTGGAACTAACATCCAGCAGCAGTGAGGTATACAAACCAGGATCCTCACTTTGGTGGAGAGAGGTTCCACCACTGATGGAAGCAAGGGGTCTGAGAAGCCTTGAGTTACTGAGTGTGATTCTAGGTTGTAATTTTTGTTGGAATCCAAAGTATGGGAAAATGTGTTGCTGTATTTACATTCTGTTGAAAGTGCTCCCTGTGACGAAGTTAGCATGTGGTAGCAGCAATAGTTCTGAATCCGTGGTTACCCTAGGGTTCTCATCTCTCTTGCGTTAGCTGGTGGGGCATAATGTTCCATGGGCTATATGGAAACAGGCTGGTGTTTGTGACCGGTTCCACAGGTCATGATTTCTTTCTGTGCAGTGGTGAGCTTTAGATGATTACTCATCATCTATGATGTGGAGGCACTCATTAAGCCTTGACTTCTAAAAATCTTCTGGGCTATCTGTTTTTGGAGTTATTTCTGCATCATGTATAGTTGTAACATGTAAGGTGAGCAATCTGACCAGGTCTGGTAAGGGGGTTAGGTAGATGGTGAATAGGAGAGAAGAGATGACTGACCACTGAGATATGAGACAATGATGCCACAAGCTCTAGCTCTGTTTGAGGTAGGAGGTTCTGGCATCTGTGTAATAGCATCTAATTGTAGACCATGTAAAATGCTGGTGATGGGTCCAGAAGCATTAGGGCTGCCAGTTTGTTCTTGGCCACTATTCATTTTAGGTCATCCATTGTGGAAATGAGGGCTGAGTGTTGTGCAAATGAGGGCTGTGTGTGTGCCTCTTTCTGGTCCGATTCCAGAGTGTTGATTCAACATCAACTTATTTTCTCCAATATAATTGGAAAATTGATTAAAAATGCTTTTCAAATAGTTTAGCACTTATGCACGATTTCAGGCATGCTGTATAATCCCCTCTGCTCTTTGACACAGATAATAGGGTTTTAAGTGCCCCAGGCAAAATTGAAGGTCATTCACTATCATATATATGAACTGTCCTCATTGCAGCATGGTTTCACCATGTCCTGCCACTTCCAGGTAGCCGTAGCATGTTTTATGTGGAGGTTATGACTTGGTCTGTCTTCTTTGCACATTACATTGACTGTATAACAAAAATCTGCACACCTGTCTGAAAGGCATTATTTTTCTTCAAAGCATATTCCACAGCCTGGATGCGAGGGAGCTCCCCCATATCTAGTCATGAACACCCAGGGGACTGAGACCAGTTTGCCATGAAAAGAGTTCAGGTATCTAGGGGTGAAGTTATGTAGAGCGCTCTACATGAAACGGAGTGCCTTAAATTCAAATTGTTTGACAATATGTAACCAATTCCAAACTGTTTGGAGCTAGATTGGTAATGTGAGATGTTGACAAGAAGTCTGACAGTGGCATTTTGAATGATTTGAAGTGTTCATTCCAGTGGGGTCTTTGTGTTCAGTGAGTGAAGCATTGGAGGCTCCTTATGGACAGCATTCAGATTTCCCCGGACACAGCTTGAAACCTTTGGTGGTGTCTGGTGTCGAATCACCTCTTGCAGTAATACTTTTGTCCCCCGCTGGTGATGGTGACTATAGTTATGAATGCCTCCTCCTTCTGCTGGGGCAGTCATCTTGATGCATTGGAGGTCAGATGCCTTGGGTCTTCTTCGGAGTAGAAGCTGTACATCAATCTCCTCGAGCTCAGGGTGATGAGTCTGAGCCTTCAAGGTGTTCCAGCCTTCCATCCGTGGTCAATGAATCCAAGCCCTAATGGACAATACAGCTATGATGTGGTACAACAAGCAGGGTGGTGTGGGCTCTGGTCGTCTGTGTCTGAAAGCTCTGAATGTTTTGGTCGTGGGCTTAGGCTCAGGATGTCTGGTTGATCATGAACCATCTGGTGAGCTTCCCAAATGTATGGGATAATTTCAGGCAGCACCATCTTGTCGATCATGAGTGGCATCTCTACCAGGAGGTGGTCCAGTTCATCTTTGCCCTTCTGGGCAGTCCTCTAGTGGATCTGTTTGCCACCCAAGTGACTACTCACTGCCCACAGTTCTGTGAGCTGCAGTTCTTGATGCAGTAAACCCTGGGATATGCACTCCACCCTACTTGGAACTTACATTTTTAGTACACTTTTCCTCTGATGCCTTTGATTTTTCAGGTTCCTAAGAAGAAATGTCAGGAACATGCCCAGATAATCTTGATGGCGCTGGTCTGGCCATGGAGAGTGTGTTACTCAAATCTGCTCTGCCTGTCCCTGTACCTTCCTTTTCCACTTCTGCTCAGGATAGACCATATCTTGCAGTTGGAGGGAGAGTTCTAGTATCCAAACCCCCAGAGTCTCCAGCATCATGTCTGGAGAATGAGTGGGGCAGCCTGAGTTAATTTGATTTGCTTGCTGAGGTGGCGTATATGAACTTGTGGGCCCATCGCCCCTCTAGCAAGCCTGTATTTTTTAATCCATTTTCAGTGGTGGCTGCTTCCGATGCGATGTGGTAGGGCGTGGGGGGTTGTGGGGTACATAAATAAAAAAACATTTAAAAATAAATAAATTACAACTAACCTGACACTGCGTCCTATCAGTCTTGCTCCTCTCCCGATCCTCGACTGGTGCACACTGTGCAGGCTCCCAGATGCCAATCCCAGTACTTCTTTCATGCTGGGAATACTATTCCCAGTGTAAGAAAAGCGATGGTATTGGTCTGAGCGTCCTGGTGTGCCGCTTAGACAGTGCCTTGGACTGTATCCACCCGGCTGTGCAACACAGCCGGGTGGAGAAATGCTAAGTGCGCATGTTGGTTTGGCTGGCTTACGAAGGCCGGGAAAACCATCATGCACACTTAGTAGTGCTCACAACTCCTCCTCCTAAAGCTCAAGATGGCCCAGCCCCGCCCCGTGACTCGGCTACCCACCAGAGGCAACGCTGAAAAAGAAAAAGACAAAATTATTTTATTATCATTTAATTTTTTTACTGTTGACTCTGCTGGGTAGCAGCTGTGGGGCGACACTCCTCCGCCATAGTGGAGGAGCCGCCCCTGCCCATTTTATCAACTGGTTGGCCCCATTTTGTCTACTAGTGTGCTGAGGCAGAAGTTGAGACCCTCTAAGTGCAATTACTGAATGTTCTGCACTCTGTGCTTGTCGTGGCCCGGTAAGTTTTTGCTTTAGGCACTGCTAATGGTTATTTTGTCTGCTTTTTCTTTTCTTTTCTTTTTTTTAACATTCCAGCCTTTCTTGTAGTGTCCTACGTGTTTCCTGACGAGGCTGCCCAATTTGTCCTTCCCATTCCCCTTTGTTGTGTGTCAGTGAGACCTTAACTTGGAATTCAAATTAGTGATGGCTCACCTTTTGAGTGGACACAGTTGTTTGCAGCTGCTTATTTTAAAAAGTGTTCTTGAACACTGTTACCTCTGCTTGACATGTTAGCGATCTGCAGTCTTTGTCTGCTTATCCTCCTTTTGCTGCTCTTTTTTCTGCACAAACTGGTTCTTAGGAACAACGCTACTTGTTTGCTGAAAGTTACCACTCCATTTCACATGAGTTATTGCATCACCCTACCACGTTTCTACCCACCAAAAAGGAGGGAAGACTGCACCACTGTATCCTTGCAGTGCCCTCAGTTTTTACACTGACAGGACTTGCGAGTACCAGATTGATAATCATATTTCCCTTGGCTATGCTGGTTCAAAGAATGACAAGTTGTTTCAGAAGTCGACCATGTCCCGCTCAGTTGTGCTGTGTATCAAGATCTGCTATGCTCTTGCCAAGGAGGAGCCTTCTGAAAGCATCAGAGCTGCCCATTCCACTAGGATGAATGCCGCTTCGTCAGCACCCTCCAGGGGTGTTCCCATCCTGCATATCTGCCATGCTACTGTGTTAGCTTTGGTCACCTGCTTCACCAGACATTATTGCCTCAACTCTGAAGTACACAGTGATGGGCATTTACCAGAACGATTTTGCAGGACTTCTTGGTTTGACCAGCTGCTTAGACCCACCATCTTGGAGGTACTGTTTGATCTTGATACAAGTGGTGAGGAATCTGCAGATGGAAGTAAGAATAAGTTACTAACTTTTGTAATGATCGTAATAGTGGATACTCTGCCTGCGGTTTCCTGACCGATCCCACGCGCCTTTCTGTTCTGAGGCGTGGTCAAGCAAGTTTTAGGAAAGTACCAAGTTAGTTTTGGTACACTGCAGTTTCTGTCTATCTCATCTGCCTCGTCCCACTTAGGAGGGCATGGAGAAAAAGGGCAAGTAGTTGACGCATGTGAACCCAAGTGATGCCTTAAATGACACTGTGATGCCATATCCAGTTGTGGATCCCAGCATAGAGAGAGCCGGCAACATCACCTATCAGCACAGGAGAGCTATTTCAAGTTTCTGGAACCGCTCTGCTGCCGAGAGGAGATTCAAGAGGTGACGACTGTAGGTAGATGGAGTACTAACCAGAAAGATTTTTTACTGAAGGTAAGTAACTTGTTCGACAGGACTCAGAACTGCGAGCAATTCCTTGGTGTCAGGAAGAATGTGATTTTTGTTCTGTTTATTGGCAAAATATAACGAACATCTGTAAGACCACTGGGTACTTAATGATTGTTCTGTTACAGATTCGTACTTGAACTTTAAGAGGCAATACAAGTGTAAATCATGGCCGTATACATCTAGATACCAGTATATCAGTTTACATAGTGGTGGCAGTTTCACAGAAGAATGTGAATTTGGGCCATCTCCAATGTAGTTGTAGAACCGGAAAAAAAACTAAAAAGGGCGCAGATGCCTTAAAGTCCAGTGCTCTCAATAGACAGGAGTTCCAGGTCAAATTACAACATCTTATATGTATGTAATGTTCTGCCTATCAGACTTGCACAAGCTGCATCAACACCAAATTATTTCCTTAAATAATACATTTTTATCCAAAGTGGTATTTTTTATTAACTACATTTTGAGCATCTCCTTTTTGTCACCTCTTCAATTACTTTTTAACTCCAGTTTATGAGAAAGAATATTTTTCAAAAACCTTAAATAATGAAATTCCTTCACTGCTAGTTAATTTTATTACTAAATTTTATGGTATATTGTATTTTTGGCCCCTTTCAAAATCTGGTGTTAGCCAAGACCTTTTGATTTTACTAAAGTGTACGTATAATATTCTTACTTACAATGGCTTTCAGCCATCCTTTGGTATCCGCTGCAACATAAAGCATGGGTCAGCTCACTTCAGCCATTGGCTAACTTCATTGTCAGTGACAATATTCTGCTCTTTCACAAGGAGCACATCCGCGCACAAAGTAGTTCCCTTTAGTATCAATGACTACTATGGTAATGTGGGCTGTCTGAGACTAAACAAATATTTTTGTGTTAGCCAGTGTGTTTTTGTAGATTGTCAAGGGCCCAGCGGCTGCCCCAACAATAAAGTTTTACAAAAACCATGACATAACAAAACCATTGTAAAGCCAAAATGCTCGCAGCTGATGCCAGAGCTACTGGCTTTGCGAATACTTGTTAGTTTTTATGCGTTGGATATTAAGCAGATCATTAAAGTTTTGATTTTGTTTTGGGGGGGGGTTCTTTTTTTACATATGTCTGTAAATATTTCTCCTGCAACACTTTGATCAGACCACATCATTAAACTCTAAGACTTTATGTATGTTTAAAGTCTGAACTGCTTTTGTGGTATTTTGAAACGGGAAATGGCTGCTCTGCCACCTCCTAACATTACTGCATGTCAATAGAAGATGAAGTTGCTGACATTTTGAGTTAAAATTGTAAGCAGTGAGTATGAAGTGAGCCCTTCCGAACGGGATCAGTCGTACTGGGGGGCGATTTTAGCTATATTACAGATATTGGGCTGGACCGCTCCCATCCCCCACTCCCTGACGCTCCCATACATAAACTAGCAGAGGCGCACCGACAATGGCAACAGCGGTGGGGACTGGTGGACTCCTGGAGGGCCCAACACCCTGGGGACGGGGATTATTCCTTTTTCTCGGGAATGCATGAGCTCCATGTCCGCCTAGATGCTATATTGTGCTCCCCTGATGGGCACGAGAGGGTACAAATCAGTGAATATCTTACCAGAACAATTTCAGACCATAACCCAGTATTATTAGGCTGGTGTGGTCCCGCGCGAGGCCCAAAATCCCCACCTGGCGCTTGCGACCTGAAGCGTTAGAGGACCAGGTCTTCCACGCGACGGTGGGTACCTCTATTGGACAATATTTCTTATAAAATGCCAATACGGCGACAAACCCGCTTATAGAGTGGGACCCCTTTAAATCGGTTATTCGGGGGCGTTGTATCTCGGAGATGGTGGGAGCACGGAAGGTGCTTCTACAGGATACACTGGTGGCTGAGCAGAGACTCTGTGATCTCGAGAAGGAGAGGCCTGAAAGAAGAGACAAACAAGAGGAGCTATTGGCAGCTAAGGAAGCAGCGGCCGAACAGGTGGAGCAGCTACGTTGCTTCGATTATATTAAAAAAAAAAAAAAGTGACACGGGCCCACTCTGAAAGGGACAAATCTGGGGCCCTGCTGGCCTGGTTGGCTAACCCGGCTAGGAGAGGGTCGGTAATATTAGAGCTAAAAGGGCAGAGAGGAGAGATTCTCCACAGACAACAGGACATTAATGATCTGTTTCTGGACTACTATTCTGACCTGTACAGGAGCAGTCTGGCCCCGACGGATGAGGGATTTTATAAGAGACGTGGAGCTTCTGGTGATAACTGAGGACACAGCAGAAAACCTGGGACGGGATATAGAGATGGGCGAGGTGAGAGGGGCCATTAAGAACATGGCCAGGAATAAGACGCCAGGGACGGATGGACTGCCGGTAGAGTTCTACTCAACATATGTTGAGCTATTAGCTTCTAGGCTGGTGGACCTATATAACCGGGCAAAACAGCAGGGGCATCTGACTGAGTCGACGAGAGAAGCAGTCATCATCCCGCTGCTTAAACCGGGGAAACCAGCATGGGACAGAACGCCATATCGACCGCTCTCCATGCTTAATTTGGATTACAAGATCCTGAGCCGAATCCTGGCCACCTGCCTCCTCCCACATATGACAACACTGATACACACAGACCAGGCGGGCTTTATCCCCACCAGAAGCACGGTACTAAATGTTAGGAGTCTCCTGCATGTACTGGAGGCTGACTCCTACTGGAAGGAAGAGGCGACCATTTTTGCTGTAGACATTGAGAAGGCATTCGATAGCCTTGAATGGCCTTATTTATTTCAGGTGAAGAGGAAATTCTGGCTGGGATCTGAGTTTGTGGGGTGGACGGCTCTTCTCTACAAAGATTCCACCTACAGGGTCAAGACGAGCGGTCTGATATCTGACGCTTGCAGAGTGGACCGGGGTACGAGACAGGGCTGCCCCCTGCCACCCCTGTTATTTGCCCTGGCTATGGAGCGGTTGGCGGCTCGCGCTAGAACAGGCCAGCACTTCCGGGGCCTGGAGGTGTCCGGGCAGATACATCATATTGCATTGTATGCAGACTATTTGCTGCTGTTCCTGGCAGACACGAGAGACGCGCTTCCTGGGGCTAAAGAGCTCCTAAATAGCCTAGGAAGGGTGGCGGGCCTTAGGGTCAACTGGGCGAATTCGTGCTTCTTCCCTACTAAGACAGATAGAGTAAGCCCACAAGAGACAGAAGGAGTGAAATGGGAGGACCGTTGCTAGATATATCTGGGCACACAAATATACCATGCACAAGGGGATTTTCTGGAAGGCACTATAGGGAGAGCTTTAAGGGGAACCAAAAGTAGTTTCGACTTCTGGGGGACCATCCCATTGTCGGTAGCTGGCCTGGTCGCCCTCCTACAAATAGTGACATTACCAAGACTTTTGTATTACATTGGAACATTGCCAATCTGGATATCAGCGTAACTATTTACCCAACTCAAAATGATGGTGTCGGGGTTCATATGGGGGACTGACAGACGGAGAGTAGGGCTCAACACCCTAATGAGACCAAGAGCGGAGGGAGGATTGGCCGTGCCTGACTATGAGTCCTATTACCTTGCGGCACAGTTAGAGTGGCTCACGAAGTGGGTGGCAGGAAGACTTAGGGGGATGGAGAACCAGGGAGATGAGGCCCCGAACCTACGACTACTATCGCAAGTACTACTGAAGCTTCCTAACCGGGTCCACACTATCCCCCCTGAACTAAAAACAGCACGCAAATGCTGTAATAGGAGCCTGGGGCAAGCTTGGATCAAATGCCCTTATGCCCCGGAGATCCCATTAGCTATGTGTGAGGCGCTGCCCCATGGGGAGATTGGCGTAGACTGGAGGCCTGGGGGGAGATGGGAATATCCACAATGGGAGATTTGTGTGAAGAAGGTACTCTGATCCCATTCAACGACCTTCGGGAGAGACATTGCTTGCGCTGGGGGGATTTTTTATTATACACGGCCCTCACAGCAGCCATACAGAAACACTGGCAGGGGAGACTCATACAGCCGCAGACATCAGCAGGGTGCCAATACGTGGTGACAGCGGCTGGTACCTTTAAAGCGGTCACATGCCTCTACAGGCGTATTACACACGAAACACTCCCACCTCTCAGTGAGCTGCGTCAAAAATGGGAGGCCGACTTGGGCGTGGCCATAGCCGAGAAAGTGTGGGGGGAACTAGTAGAAAGAGCATGGAAGAGCACTAGAAATGCTAGGTTCCAATTGATATATTTCTTTTTCTTTTTTTATTAATGTATTTTATTGTTTTCCCAAATACAAACAATAAATCAAGAGAAAAGAAAAACAAATTAAAAACATTCAGCAAAAAGACTCAGTTACAGCAGGGTATTATACAGAACACATATAGGCGATCCATGACTGACATCATTATCCATCGACATCATCCAAGGGGGAACTATTGACGGTGTTTGTCGTGCATGACACTCCCGCATGCCCACTCACAAACCGTAGGTGATAACAAATATGCGACATCATGGTAGCTCCCCAGGGGTTCTCAGGCATTGCATGGTCTTTAACTGTGTACTTGTTAGGGGAGATCGTTCGCTCTGCTGTTAATTATACAGAACATATATAGGCGATCCATGGCTGACATCATTATACATCAACATCGCCCAAGGGGGTAACTATTGATGGTGTCTGTCGTGCATGACGCTCCCACATGCCCACTCATGAACCGCGGGTAATACCTAATATGCGTCTACATGGTAGCTACCCAGGGATTCTCAGGCATTACATGGTCTCTAACTGTGTTCTTGTGTGGGGAGATCATTGGCTCCGCTGTTATTTGTGTGTAAATAAGTACTATATATTCCCCAGAAATTTTTTGGGCGGCTGAGGGGGGGGGGGGGGGAGTAGTTCGCTGTAGACCTCTGTTTGTGTGCTACAGTATGTCAGATCAGATTTCCATTGCAAGAGCGTTGGAAGTGGACCTCTAAACCAATTTATAGCAACCCTGCGCTTGGCTATCAACAGTCCCATGTCGATTAGTCGCCTGACTCCTCTCGGGATACGCCTGGAATGACCTAGTAGCGCTAACGTCGGTTCAGGTTCTAGGGCCAGCTGCGTGACCTGACTCAACTCCCTAAATACTAGGACCCAGAAGGCCGCTATTCCCGGGCATAACCATGCTAAATGAAGGAAATCTGCCGACCTCTCTTTGCATCGTTCACAATCGGCAGTTTCCCATAAGCCATACCGGTGAAGCCTCTCGGGGGTGTAATAGACCCTGTTAAGGAACTTAAAATGCACCAATCGGTGTCGACCATTGAGTGAAATTCGCTTAGTGTTAGTGCAGCAATAGAGCCACATATCATCTGCAATTTCTATATCTAAGTCCCTTTGCCATTCCAAACGCGCTTTAGTGTAATAATTAGCACGGTGTGACATAGATGAGCCGTAAATTATCGCTACCATGCGTTTGGGGATTTCCGCGCGAATATTGCGCGTCAAGGCATCTAGTTCCGGTGGTTCCTGGTATTCATCTCCCAGTAGCCCCTTCAGTGCATGTCTCATTCTGTGAAATTGGAACTTCGTAAGGAGAGTAAGCTCCGGTCTATCAGCAGCAAGGTCCTCCCATCCCTTAGCTAATCCTTCCACAAATAGTTCCCTATCTCGTTAACACCCATCGCTTGCATTGCTTTTGTGACCCCTTTCTCCTGACATGGCGGCAACCAAGTGCACCAATCTAACCGGGCTGCTGGGGAATACAATATTGCTCCCGCTTGCAGTTGTAGTAGGTGGTGCCAAGCATGCGTAGTAGCATTTATGGAGTCCAATAAGCAGGTCCGACGGTCTGCCGCTTTAAACAACAGTGCGGGAAGTGGGAGTGGAGCAGCCACTTCCGATTCTATACGCAGATACGGTATGTCTGGAGAACCATGTATCCAATTATATGCATGTGAGCATTGTGCAGCTCTGTAATATAAATTAAAATCCGGAGCCCCTAGTCCACCCATAGAGTAGGGAGTACCAGTATCTGCCACTTCACGCGTGGCTGCTTACCTGCCCACGCCAAACGTGACCATCAACGAGGTGAGTCGATCAAAAAAACTCGGGGCAAAACCATAGGAATGTTAATAAATAAAAATAGTAGGCGCGGTAGCTTTCCACCATCTTCATGATGGAAATTCGTCCCAGGAGGGACAACGGTAGCTTTATCCATCGTTCCACCTCGCCCTCTAGTTTATTAAAAATCTTCCCATAATTTTCTCTGAATACCGTGTCTGCATCTGTATGCAGTTTAATCCCCAAATATGTGATCGCCTCAGTGGACCACGTCAGCGGGTAGTCCGGCTCGGGACGAGGCGTATTGGGTGTGAGAGGAAAAATGATAGTTTTTGCCAATTGACATGCAATCCCGATAGCCCTCCAAATCGCACTACCTCCCTAAGAACAGCAGAGAGGTCTGTTTCTGGATGTCTGAGGTACAGCAGCGTATCATCTGCATACATGGATACTATAATTTTTGTAACGTGGGAAGCTTATACCCCGATGTTGATGGTATTCCCTTAGCGCACAAGCCAAAGGCTCCACCACCAGCGCATAAAGTAAGGGAGACAACGGGCAACCTTGTCTCGTCCCTCTGGTTATGCAAATGGCATCCGTCACTATGTTACCTACTTTAATACGAGCAGTGGGATTACTATAAAGAGTACCTATAAGTTGTAGGAAAACGGGACCAAGTCCCATCTTAGTTAAAACCTGCCGTAAAAATGGCCACTCCACGGAGTCAAACGCCTTCTCCATATCAAGGAAGACCGCCACTGCGAGCGTCTCGGTTTAAGGTGTTGCATGGTGCCAAGATTGTGCGCAAGTTGTAAGTTAAATTTCTCCCTGGCACAAATCCCGCCTGTTCGGGTGCCACTAATAATGGGACTAATGGGACCAGTCGGTTAGCAAGTATCTTCGCGAACACCTTCGCATCCACATTCAGCAGAGAAAGAGGGCGGTAAGAGGAACACTCCTCCGCCACTTTGCCGGGTTTGAGGAGGGCGACTATAACTGCCTCCGACATAGATGGAGGCATGCGACCCGTGCCGCACATATCGTCAAAAAGCACGGCTAACTGCGGAGTAATAAATCCATAAAGGCTCTGTAAAATGGGACCGTGAGACCGTCCGACCCCGGAGCACTACCCGCTCTCATGCTAGTTAGAGCAAGGAGTATTTCGTCTTTTTCTATAGGGCGCATTAAAAATTCCCTATGCGTATCAGTGAGCCATGGGAGACGTATGTGCGATAGATAATCTATTATCTCCGCATCTGATGTCGCGCCACGAGACGCATAGAGCTCAGAGTAAAATTGCCGGAACCTGCTCGCTACACTGACGTCCTCGGTCAGGAGCTCGCCCTCAGCAGACTTCACCTGCACAGATCGTAGCGCATCTCTACTTTTCCTAATAAGTTGCGCTAAAACCGACCCCGGTCTTTCACTCTCACCATAGGCCCTGGCGGTGGCATATTTACCAAGGTGTTTGATTTCGTCATCAGCCGCAGCGTTATATTCTCTTAACAGTTCAGCTAGTACTCCCCCGTCTGGGTTATTATTATCAGCCAGCAATCGCTGCTCTGCAGTCTTGATTCTCCCTTCTAGATCGGAAAGACGTGCTCGTATCGACCGAAGGACCCCCGCGTGCTTCGAAATAGTGATCCCCCGAATGTACACCTTAAAAGCCTCCCACACCACTTGAAAATCATCTACAGAACCCACGTTTTGGTCAAAAAAGGTATCAATAGCTACGGCCAACTCTTCCTTAAAAACTGTATCCAGTAAGGAATATGGGGGAAACCGCCATGTAAATGGAGGTATGCGACCAGTAGGAGCATCTAATACCAACAGAATCGGTGAGTGATCAGAAAGTGTACGAGGTAGCACCTGACAGTGACGGATCTGATCGCCAAGTGCTCTAGATGCGAACCAGTAATCGATGCGTGTATGTAGATTGTGGTAAGCTGAATAGTGTGTGTAGCCCCCTTCGTGTGGGTATTTCCAGCGCCAAACGTCAATCCAAATCGTGCCGGGTCAGGACAGACTCTGAGCTCTCTAGCAGCCGCTGATATGTTCCTCTCTGGTCCCCCTGACCTATCTAAAGCTGGGTTCCTAACTAAATTGCAGTCCCCGCCCCATAGATATCGCCCCTCGCCACAACTCTCCACCGTGTCTGCTATCTTAGCAAAGAAATCTGGGGCATCAAAATTAGGTCCGTAGATATTGACAACAAGTAATTCCATACCCTTCCCCCTGCATCTGGTGATGGCGCATCTACCTTCAGTGACTGTAAATAACGGGTGTAGAGTAAACCCAGATCCAGGATTGGCCCACGTAATGACCCCCCCCCCCGCGCGTGTGTGGTGAATCCCGCAGCGTGTATGTTCCCTAGGAAGCCTCTGCTCCGCAACATCGGTGAATCAATCGGCAAATGGGTTTCCTGCAGAACCCGGCAACTGAGGGTAGGTCTAAGGATCTGTTGCGGATGGATTCCCATCTATTTGGATGTAGAAAACTACTGTGACCTGCTTAACCATTTTTCTGGATTGTTTAGGAACAGCACAATATTTCAGTTTTTGAATAGCATTTGGGCATTTGTGCTGGACCTTGAAGAAAAAGCCCTCCTGTCCCCCCTTTTTGTATACATTCCTGCAGAAGTGCCACATCCACTTTGTGCCTCTGCAGGTAGGAGAGGACCTTGCGGACCTTTCTGTGGTCGTTCAAACCCCGGACATTCCATGTAAGAGCTCTAAGTGTGGGCACTTTAGTTCCACCATCCCTCCCTATAGATTGTGGAATAGGGTCAGTCATATCTGCCATGTATCAATGATGTGCTGTATCCCAGTGTAACGCAGCAGATGCGTTCGTCGGCCTTGAAGTGAACTGCAACATCTGAGTCTCAACCATTCCCCACCCCCCACCCACATCGAGATCCCCCCAACTAGGACCTGAGAGAACATTACCCAAAACCTCATTACAACCAAAACATACAGTGCAATTTTATAATGCAAAGCACATAAATGCCACGTCCCTCCCACCAGCAAAAGGGTGTAGGAACTTAACCCCAAGTGTGTGATACACGTGTAGGCGGAGGTTACCGGCCCTCCCTCGTCGTACAACTAGGCAACAACAAACTGTCCCCCGCACATCAACTGCATATTTGAGCATCAGACCAAGGTATCGGGCATCTCGTCTTTGTGACTAACTTATAGCACATCCCGCAGCCACTCCGTGCCTCGCGACTCACCCTAGCCCCCCCTCACCCCCCCCAGATCCGCAGCCATACGGCTTAGCTTCAGCTCGTCTGGACCCCTCAGTAAATTATTTCTTAACTGCACATCGTCCAACGAGTTCAGTCCTGATCATCCAAGGTACCACCAACCGCTCCATTCAGGGATTCTTTATCAGGGCTACGTCGTTTCTCCTTAGTCCAGTCTTTAATTGTCTTTTGTAGCATCTTGGGGTCGGTGAAGATATGCGACCTGCCCTGTCGATTAACACGCAGGCGAGCCGGGTACAACATAGCATAATCGATGTTCTGTTCCTTCAACTGCTTCTTGAGGGGCGCAAACTGACGGCGAGCCTCCTGCACCTTCATCGTAAAGTCCGGGAATAGTGCAATCGTGGAGCCCTCGAAATGCAAGGTCCGTTTCTCCCTCGCCACTCGCAGTGCCGCATCCCGATCACGGTAATTGAGCAGTTTGGCTATTATTGGCCTCGGCGGAGCACCCGGGGCGGGGCGAGGTCCCAGGGAGCGGTGCGCGCGCTCAACCACGAACATATTGGAAAAGGTGTCAGGGCCTAGTTGCGTTTTCAGTAGTTTCTCAACGAACTGTTCCATGTTTCCTGTGAGTGTAGTTTCAGACAGCCCAATGATACGGAGGTTAGATCTGCGAGACCGCGCCTCCAAATCCTCCGTCTTATCTAACAATCCCGGAAGTGCCCTGTCCAGACGCTTGTGGTTTGAGTCCATATCTGTCTGCGCCTCCTCAACCTCTGTAATGCGTCTCTCGGCCATGTCCATGCGCTCCGCCTGCTTGTCCATCCTTTCGGACATTCGGTCCATACGGTAGGATAGGGAGTCTATCTTCGTCCCCAATACCGTTAGCGAATCCTGCAACCCTTTTTCCATGGAGGCCAGCATGGATTGGAGCGTGCCCACATGAGCGTCCTTACCTCGCTCTGCCGCCATCTCTTCATCTTCAGGCAGTCTCTGATCATCTCTGGGCTTGCGTTGATCGAAGGACAGCTTCTGCTGTGTTTTGTCCGTCCGACCCATGGCTGCTCCCCCTCTCAGGACCCCTCCAATCAAGACGGAACCAGTGATCGAGTATCCAGGGAAGCGGGCAAAGCGTCTGGTGCAGAGCGATCAATCAGCGCCAACAGGTGTCACACGCGTCTCAGCACACCCCAAAGGACGGACCAGAACGCTCAACGGAGCCCAGGACTAGTGCAGGTCCACTCCAGCAGTTCACTGCCGCAGGATTCAGCCAGCAGTTTACACCAGGCCCCTATCAGTGCAGCGCCACTACAGGTAGGCAAAGGGCACCCACCGCCGCCTCAGGCTGCTGGCAACGGTCACCGATAGGCTTCGTGCTCCTCCACCCCTGCGAGAGGCGACAGCCCCAGCGCGGCACTCCGATGTGCTCCCAGGGGGAGGGAACAGCCAGGAAAGAGGAGTATCTCGTATTTACTCGAGGGTGGGGGCGGCCCAGATTCTCCGTCCAGGTACTCCGCTTCAGCCAACTTCCCCACCATCAGCGGGGAGGGGGGCAGAGTAGGTCCGCGCACCGCACATCAGGGGGTGATATTCCTTGCCCGAATTGTCGCTCGCCGCGGGCGTCCCAGACTGCTGTCCGTCACCTCTCGCCGAGCTCCGCTACTGTTTGCGCACCGCTGCCCGATCACAGCAGCGCGTGCGCGTCGCCAAGCCTCCAGGTCTAATCGCTCCTTCTCGGTGCCCACCTCACTCGTCCGCTAAGCAGCACTCGCCTGCCGCTGGGAGGGAGGGGAGTCCGTCCCACAAGGCCGCGGGAACCAACCGGGAGACACAAGCACAGGCGTCCGATCAGGCAGCGCCTCCTGCCCGTCTGTCGTGGACTTGAGCCCGGGGATTATCAGGCCTAGCACGGCCGTCGCATCAGCTCAGCAAACTGACGTGCGTCTCTGTTCCGTTGCGACTCCAGGACACAGCAATCGACAGAGCAGACCCTCACGGTCACGAGTGGCCCCGGCCGCGCTGATTTCGGCCCGTGTCTGATGCTGGATTCCTGCCGGATAGTTCTTCGATGTGCGGAGCTCTTTACTTAAGCGGCCATCTTCTCCGCCGGCAAGCTCCGCCCCCCTCCAATTGGTACATTTCTATGTATTGCACAGAGCTTACCTTACTCCGGGCAAGATTAACAAATACTTTGCCACGCAAACAGCCGCTTGCCCGCGTTGCAATATGGAAGGAGCAGAATTCTTGCATATGTTCTGGGATTGCCCGAACCTGGGAAACCTCTGGGAAGGGGTAACCACACTATTAGCGGATGTGACTGATAGAGAGATAGTAGTAACACCTGGATATTGCCTACTACACTGGTTCCCCCACACAGCCAAGAATAGGGTGACGAGTAAGTTTCTGGATTTGGGACTGGTCTTAGCTAAAAGGGATTTCACCAGGTATTGGAAAGCGAGAGGGGGCCCTAACATAGATGGAAAAAAGAATTTGTTAAATGGGCAGAATGCGAGGGGGCAGTCAGGTTGCAAATAGCCCAAAAAAAAAAACAGGGAGCAATAAGGCATTGGAAACAGCCAGGGCATGGGCAGCGTTAGTGGAATTGCTAAAGAACCCAGTAGATGAGGGACGAAGACCCAGCAGAAGAGGCCCCTGAGGGCGAAGGTTGAACCCCACACTCTAGACCATGTTATATGCCGAATACTGGAGCAGACAAACCGGAGCAGCTACTCCTCTACCGATAGACTTGTGGTATAGAACCATAATGGCAGCTAGCAGAGCACAGAGCAGGACATCCCCGGATTAGAAGAATAAAAGCCTGATCACATGTGACACTCCTGGGGGGTGGGAAGGGTGGGGGGCTAGTTGGGGGGGGCGGGTAAAACGTTGAGCAGTGACCATACTGACCAATAGCAGAGACCTTGATGGACTAACAAAGGTGCATACTGTATTACTTCTATTCAGTAGGTAGTGGGGGGGTGAGGTCCTGGGCCACTGGCACGGCACTCCAGACCAACTCGAAAAGTAACTGAAGTTCATGGATGAATACTCTTGAATGAACGTAATTTGTAACCTTGATGTGCCTTATGGAAGGATTGTTTAAAACTCAATAAAGTCTGTTTAAAAAAAAAAAAATGAAGTGAGCCCTTCCGTGAGGTACTGAGGGACAGCTGCCCTCAGTCTGAATAAGAATCCTATCTTGGGGTGATTGATGTGACCCTCTTCAATTTTCCCTGAACCTGGTCAGCTGGTCTCTCCAAGTTTGTGTCTTCAGTATAGATTCAGTTCCACTGGACTGCTGCAGTTGTCATGGCCATGCAAGCGTTTAGCGGACACGCTGCTCGCTATTGGCGTTCTAAAAGGCAGGCAGTGTATCGTGAGCTTGCAGCAATATTCAGCAATAGCAGAAGGTGGTTATCTGGACGCTCCTGCCTGCTGGTAATTTATAGGTTCAGAATAGAAACAGGGTTGCATACGGGACACTAAAAAGTAGTAATCTTTAGATTGCTGGTGTCCCTAGGTGGTGTTGGATGTTTAGTTGTTTAATCAAGCACACTGCTACCTGTGAGGCTTCCTGGTGCTAAGGAGAGAAGATGGACCAGGTTTCAGGAGGCAGATGAATCAGGGAGATCTGACAACTATAATGCCTTTAGCCTCTAACCCCTCTACTGTGGCCAAGATAAGTGGTGTGATGCATATTGCACTCAAGGCTTCCCTAAGAGTGGAGGTAGCTGATATTGTCCTCGCCGGTCTAAACTAAGGGCCGTAGAGAGTTGAATCCAGCCAGTTCCTTCCCATCTCGCCAAGGACAGAAGGCATAGTCAAACAAGTCCCCTGCCACATTTGTAAAGTGGGAGGGGAGTGGCATATTGGTGCTTAACCATCCACCTTGCTCAACAGCGAGTGGTGATACTTTTAAGGGGCTGGGAATTCCTATCTTCCCTCCCCGGCTTTGCTTAAGAGTCGATGAGGTGCTATAAAGATCCATCACCTCCTGTTCTCCCCAAGAAAAAGAGAGCAATGTAAAAGCTTACTGCTGCCCTGATGTGTGCCTCTCTTGCATTGACAAACTGTGGGGTGGCTCGCCCCACTAGCCCTGCACTGCCCAGATGCAGGCAGGTACCTTTTCACTCAGCCTCCCTTACCCATGGGCAGAGGGGGCTTTTTAAAATAAACTTCAACGGAGGAGCAGGTGACTTGGCAGCTCTTAGGTGGCCGCAGTTTTTTGGGGGCTGCAGAGAAGTTGATCAGCTGGTCCCAATTTCTGCACCCTGCTCATGAGTAGGAACAGTGTGCAGGAACAGGTGCCAGCTCACCTGCTCCTCTGTCACCTGCATAATGGTGCTAGTCATAGATGAAAGGGTCTGGTGGTGCTGTTTCCTTGGCCCAGTTCGCAGTTATGATCATGGTGCAAAAATGAGTGCCAGCTGACACTCTGCAACCTGCACCATGCCGCAGGCCGCAAAAGAGCTCCTGTGCCTTGCTCTTCCAAATTATGAACAGATTGTAGCAGCTGTAGGTCACAAAGGAGGGGGTCGGTTTGCACCAGCTCCTGCCCCCTGATTGCAATTAGGAATTGGGCACAGTTGGTGGCTGCTGCTCCGTCACCCAGTTTTTAATTCAGACAGGGGGCAGGAAGAGATGCCAGCTAACATGCTCCTCCATGACCTGCACAATGCTATAGGCCAAGAGGGTGCGGGTCAGCAGCCACTTGCCCCTGTTTCCCGTTTGAACATATGACGCAGGGATGGGTGGCACTGGCACATAAGCAGCTCCTCACCTGAGCTTTGCTTTTTAAACCCCCATCTCCTGCCCTCCCCAACCTCCCACCGTTGTGCAAGGTGGCAAGGGGAATATAGAGTATATACTACCCGTGCCCTTGGGCAAGGCGGGGTAGTAATTAAAAAGCAACACCCCTAGACCCAGCCCTTGGGCATGTTAGAAATTGTGATATCTAATGTCCTCTGAAATTTTAGGTCGAGCCTGGGCAGCGCATGCACTGCGGCATGCTATATTGGACTATGGAATAGAAGCCCCGCCCACTCTCCGCCCCGGTTTATCATTGGCTTGTGTCATTGTCCTTCGTAAATGCTGGCTTCTGATTCGTTTATAGGCTTGATAGTCCCTCCTTAGTACCGCCTTGTCTTGATTTGTAACCTCCCATGAGGACTGGCTCTTTTACTTCGGTTGTTACACCGTACGTCATTTTTAGTCTGTAAGCACTATTTTCTTTAATGAGTTTCTCCTACTGCAGGCAGGACATGCTTTCCTGCAACATTCAGCGTGCCATGCGCGCTTTCACTTTCGTAGCAGCCCAGGACAATGGCGGCTGCTTCTTTGAATATGTCTCGCATTTATAAGAGTTCGAGCAAGTGGCATTGTAAATGACAATGCCTTTTATTTATGTGTTAATTAGCAAAACAGATAAATAAAAAGCACGGTCATTTACAATGCCAATAGCTTAAACTCTCGCAAATGCGAGACATATTGCATTGCAAATGCTTGTTTTTATCTCATCTTGTGTTTGTAAGCGTAGCCTAATGGCTAGAGCGGTCGACCTCGAAGCTGGGTAACTGGTTTCGAGTCTCGGCAAGGGACGCTCAACATCCTGTGATTCTGGGCAAATCACTTAATCTCCCGGTGCCTAACAAAAAATAAATGTGTCCGTCTGTAATGCAACTTGTGCTCATGTAAAGCGCTCTTATACCTTCGGGTCAAGTTCATGCTATATAAAACTCAGAAGAAAAAACTGAGTTATGGGAGTGGAGATTATAAAGGAAACCCCCTACCCATCCCCAGGTTAATTTTTTTTTTATTTTCTCCCAATGTTCACTTAATTTATGAGACAGTTTAGAAAATGGCAATGCCAATAAATCTTGTATTTTTATTACGGGGCAGACCTATTATTGGCTTTACCAATGTTGTACACTTGGGGAAATGCGAAGGGCGATGGGAGCAAAACTCTTGGCATATACAGGGTCTACATAGGAGTGGAGTTCCATAGAGGGGCCTGTAAGAGGTCACGGAGAGGCACACACAGTGACTGCATGGGCAGAGCAGGTCGGATTTTTGGGGGGCACATAATGTCCCACAGGGTGGAGGGGGCAGACAGAAGGGTTGTGGGGTAGGGTGATACAGGGGTGGGGCAGAGTAGAACACAGGAATGCCGGAGCTATGCAGGGTGGCACAGAGCGGGGCTGAATTGGAATGGAAGGGTGCAGAGGGGCTGCAAGACTTTATCTTGGCAGGGCAGTACACAGGGGCTGCAGGGGAGTGGAGGGCTACAGAGAGGTGGAAGCAGATAGCAAACGTACTGCAAACGTAGTGGGGTACTCATAAAGGCTGCACAGGCACAATGGCACAAAAAGAGGATGCAAGGAAGTTGGGGTTTAGTGAGGGCTGCAGATGGATTGAAGGGAAAGGGGCAGCACGCACAATGGATGCACAAGAAAGGTTTGCTGGCACACACACAGGCACTACTGCCTAAAGAAGGACTGCAGACATTTCGGGGTGCATGCAGAGTTAGTGTAGTGGTACGGGGGAAGCCTAAAATCTTAAGTTCACACAACCAATAATATATACCGACATACCCACGTTTACGACCAGCAACATGGTCCAACATAGTCGCTAACAAAATCTGTACAGCCAACATCATACACTGGCAAACCCACCATTAAATATTCACACAATCAACATCATACAACATTCCCACCATCATGCATCCACATAGCCAACTTCATACATCCACGCAACTAACATCATGCAGCAGCACTTTCACCATCATGAGATAACGCATGTAACATCATGCATCAGCAGACCACAACTGTACACAACCAACATCTTATGCTGAACAATCCCACCATCTGTGTGCACAACCCAAATCATATGCCAGTGCCCTCACCATTATATACCAGCAAACCCACTGACATACTCTAACACAGCCACAGTCATGCAGCAACACACCCACCATCATTTATCTACACATCCAAGTTCATAGGCCAACAGACCCACCATCATATATCAACACCCCGGCCTCATATGCCATCACACCACCTTCATAAGTCCACAAAACTAAGGTGATGTACTAACAAACCCACCATAATATACCAACACCCCACCATCATAAAGCAGTGTACCCACTATTATACTTTTATTCAACCACCATCTGGTGTTGACATACACAAGGACCAGAAGTTAAAGTTGGGTGGGAGCTAAGGTTGACTAATATGTTAACAGTTAATTCTTCCTAAAAACTAAGTCATGAAATTCTAAATTAAGGTGCTACCTTTACCTTGTCTACTGAAACCAACTTTACTGGCCTTGCCCTAACTCCCACCACAGGATGCACTCTCCAAACCCTCAAACACCTTTTCAATTAGAAAGTTGCTTACTATACAATATCCCAATATGAAGCATCATAATTTTCCTCATACAGAAAGACACCCACTTTCATATGAACATAAAACCAATATCATGGTCTAACATCTCGCTATTCATTTTTTAATTTTTAAAAAAAAATTTATTGTTTTTTTTTTTACATGACTTACATCAATTGTCCATAATGTAAAATACACATTTATAACTCGCTCGATTGAATCCTGTATCAAACAATAAATGTCTTTACCACATATTAAATTATGTTTGGCGAAAAAAGTGTACATTGTCAACTATAATAGCATGCCATCACATCAGGCAACACTTGGGGAGATGTACGTGTGTCAACAAATATAACAATATGCTAACTCTTGTGGTTGAACATTAGGGTGGGGAGGGGGGGTCTCACTATGTCGGTTTTAGTAAATTGGGTGCAGATACCTGCGTTAGTGTAATGCCTGCATAACACTATACTACCCAACTCCACGCCTATGCGCTGATTACTTATTCTACATTTCCTTCGGGTCTTGTTACTGCTCTCCATGTCTGCTTCTCTCAGTGAATCTGTATGCCGCCTTATTTTGTTGTTGTGTACTTCAACAAGCTTTGTCTTGGATATATGTCTGGGTCGCTCCTCGCTCTGCGCCTGTGTCCTTCCTTTAAGGTGCTGTCACCTGGGGGCACCAGCATTTATTGTGCGCTATTCGTTTGTTCTTGTGTCATGTCTGTCTCTTGGGGGGTTTCCTGTGCCTCCGGACGCACCTGCCAGGCGCCTCGAAGGTCTGTGAGTATCGTATCCCATGCTGTTGCCATTGGTATCTTGCGCAAGCCAGTTGCGTCTTCGAGTCTGAGTGCTACGCCTTCCGCTTGCGCCCAACATACAATGAAATGAAACCGTGCCTTCACTGACGGGGGATCAGGGGACTTTCAGCGTTTAGTGATGAGGCGCTTTGCCACGATAAGACCCACATCTATAAAGCGGGTTGTCACTTTAGGTTTCTTAGTTCTCCGGTATAGTCCCAAAAGGCACACCTCCCAGGACCACTCTAGTGCGCGGTCGGTGCATTGCGCCAACTGTGTTGTGATAGTCTCCCAGTATGTGATCAGTGCGGTGCAGGCCCATAGCATATGTTTTGAGGTCGCCACCTACCAATCCACACCTAGGGCACTGGGCATCTTCTTGGTTAAAGATTTTATTTATTTTGGCTGGCGTCCTATAAGCTCTCTGTGTTATGTAGTATTGTATAAGCCGGAATCTGGCGTTCCTCGGGATGTAAGTGGGTCCTTCTAGAATTGTTGCCCATTGTCTGTACTTGGTCTCTGCAAGTCTGTGTCCCAATGACATTTAAGTGTCGTTAGTGGGGCTGCCGCGTGCCCAACACACTCCCCTTCATATGGGCATTCGTCCACCATCGTATGTCATCATACTCATCCGCCTTTACATGGGGCTGCACACACTATGCATGTTCACACAGAAACAATGAAACTCCCATAGACCCACGATTAAATAACCAGACACCCACACACACAGACCAACACATATACATACTCCAATATCAGATGCGCTCATAGCCAGCATCATATGTCCACTCAGCTACCATGATACGCCAACACACTCAGTATCTTACAACCAGATATCCACCATCACAGACCCACATACCCCCAATCGTACACCGGCGCAGACTCCATTTCCCATGACTTTACAGTGTCATATAATAACTTAGTCACACTTTCATACAGTCTTTTACACATTTGTATAGTAAAAGAGTTCGTCAGATCCATCATGTGTGTGTGCGTATATACATTCACACATTTATTAATATATTCAGAAGGTACAGCAAAATTGACATGAGAATTTTTTTTTATTGCCTCACAAATTGCATGTAATAATTACTTTACACGGTGAAACCACCTCTCCTTATAGTCATGATGTTTCTTCATTGTGTACATTTTACCCCTTTCATCCTGGTCAAATGTCTTAATGTCACGGCCCCTTCTCACACTCAACAATGGTAATAAGTAGCGTATTACACACTGTGCATCTGCATTCATTATATACACACACACACACACATGCGCGCACACACACACATATATATATATATATATATATATATATATATATATATATATATATATAAAGGTGGCTTGGTATGTGTTTGTGGAAAGCACTTGGTCATTTTGAAATGGAGAACTCACCTGTGATCAAGGCTCGGGGTAGAGCCGAAATGCATCAGGTTAAAGGCAGTGTGCTGCCGCATATATTTATATTTATATGATAAAGTACCCCTGCCGTACATTATAAGGATATTGAAAGTCACAGAGGCGTTCCATAACCGTATGGAGAAACGAGGCCAAAGGTCGAGTTCCTTTATAAGGTTATAGAACTCCGAGGTGACTTGCAATATCCTTATCATGTACGCCAGGGCGTACAGTTCAATACAAGTCTAATAAAAAACTAAAAAAGCTGCAGTAACTCAGTGTGCGTAAACATGCAGAAAGATTTGAGCTTTTCTCTATGGACTGCAACAAATAAACATATCTCTGATTGTTATTGAAAACTAGTAAAATAGAGCAGAAGAAAGAGCGGCCTAAATTATGCTCCTTGACCTGATCTGCCTTTCACCTCGGTTGCTGGCTCTGACAGCAGGCATTGTGACATCAGAACTCGACTGTTATACCTTATAATAGTTGAGTTCTGATGTCTTTTCTTTATAATCGGTGTCTGAGTGTGTCACTAGTTGCCAATTATGACAAAATTTGAGACGTGCATTTATACAGGGATTACAGTGTTTCATGTTATATATCTATCTATATGTGTGTGTATATATATGTATAAATATATATATAGTCAGAAAAAAAGAGGAAAAATAGAGAAAATGTCCGGCGCTGATTCTCAATTCCCTGTTTTCCTCTCAGGGAATCATCCATATAGTAGGTTATGTACTGAGAGAAATACTCATAACACCATCAAATGTCCATGATTATTTCTTTTATTTCATATTCTTCTTAAGATGCACTTGTGGAATTTCTCCTTCTTGGTGTGATGCTTACTTCAAAGTCATTTAGCAATCTTCATCAACAAATTATAATGTACACAGCCCAGCCAACACGTGTTTCGCGAAAAACATTCGCTTCTTCAGGGCTCATATGAACATTTTATTTCCTTGGAGATCCACCCATATTGGTCAGTGATATCACGATTTCAATTCCAATTTTGTAAATAAATAATTCACCATTTCATGACATAAGTCCTTCTTCTGTTATTCCTCCAATATATGGCGTAATCGGGCTATAGACCCCTCACGATACGAAAACAGTTGACAACTGTTTTCGTATCGTGAGGGGGCTATAGCCCGATCTTAAGAAGAATATAAAATAAAATAAATAATCATGGACATTTGATGGTGTTATGAGTATTTTTCTCAGTACATAACCTACTATATATATCTATGTATATGTATGTATATGTATGTATATGTATGTATATATATGTATATATATATATATATGTATATATATATACACTATCCCTGCCGAGCTGTAAAATGGCCAAAGCCTTTTACCACTCCAGGCACAGTATTACAGCTTTGGATTGGTAAAATACCAACCAAGCCAACCTGAAATGAATAAAAGCAACCCCTGACACGTGTTTCGCTCTCGTTAGAGCTCTTCAGAGAGGTATAGTAATAAAAGAAAGTTCACACGGTGTAAAATCCAAATTGAGCTTTATTCGATGCAACCACCGACAGATCAGGTCTGAACAGCAACGCATTCCCAGCTCGAATCAATCACCACGATCTGTGAGCTAATCACATTCTACATTCTATCTTCAGCACATGCAGGAAGATTACAACACATCCCCCTTACAAAATCATATAAAACAACAGAATAGGGGATGTCAAAATGTAATGACAGATTGCTTAAGAAAAACTAAAAGAATAAGCAAAAGGGAAGATGGTTTTTAACACTAGGAAAAGTGGAAATAACATGTGATAGTTACTTTAACACAAAACATAATCTTTGAACTTCACAGGTACATGCCTGTGTCTGTCTGGATAACCAGTGCTTGTGTCCCTATCTACAGAAACACAACTATGGTTACCAGTGCTTGTGTCCCTTTCTACAGAAACACAACCATGGTTACCAGAAGTTTGGTGAGATATCTCAGAGAATTTAACCAGTCTGGACATACTCCAGGTACATCCATTGTCCAAAGTCACAACATTTTTCTTAATTGCGGTGATGACAAAAGGGCCGAGAAAATTAGATGAACCCTTGTGACCACGCTTAGCTTTTTCACCAAGACACAGTCACCCAAGTTCCACCTTCTCTCCCTGACTGACATCTTGTCATCATACCGCAGTTTCTAATTCTGTTGGTAACCAGCGAGCCTAGTCTTTCTCAATTCATCAGTTACACCACTGCTCTTCAAGGCAGGGAGCCATACAGGATTTAGTTTAGAATTCGCCACCCTCCCCCTCAGGGCTTCAAAAGGCGATTTTTGGGAAATCGCATTGGGAACAGTACGGTGCGCCCACCAAGTTTCTCTCAACACATTACTGAAAGAGACTCTAGAATCTTGTGCCCGCTGAGCACAACTTTTGACAACCCTATTCATCCTTTCTGTGAGGCCATTAGCCTGTGGAGAATATAGGGCAGTCTTCTGATGAATAATTCCAAGATTCCCAAGAAAATCAAACATCTCATGGGAGGTGAACTGCACCCCATTGTCAGTGACCAAATATTTGGGAATACCTTCCGCAACAAACACATCCTTCAAGAACTCAATCACTGACCTTGAATTAACAGTATTCATGCACTTGGAAACCACCCATTTTGAGGTATAGTCCACTAAAAGAACAACAAACCTCTCATGAGAGGGCATCAACTCAAAGGGACCAATTATATCCAACCCTAATTTGGTCCAAACGGCATCAGGTACTTCCACAGGGGAAAGAGGGGCATGACAAGTCACATGAGACTTATCGTTAACGGCACACAAATGACAGTCTTTGACAACACTCTCTATCATCCGATCCATCCCAGGCCACCAGTATCTCTCCCTGACACGTGCCTTGGTTAGGCTCCTTCCCAAATGTCCCTCATGGGCTATATTGACTACCCTATTCCTAAGCTCACCAGGCGGCACCACTCTGCCTCCTCTCATGAGATTCCCTTGGCAAAAGGTGAGGTCATTTCTCACAGCCCAGAAGGACTTCAGATCAGAATCAAGATCTTTGTACCCTGGCCAACCCTTAGTAATCACAACCTTAAGGGAGGAAAACACCTTATCACTGCTAGCACAGGACAACCATTCATCCTTCGACAACGAGGGCTCAGTCAACCAATTCACATATTCAAACTCCTCCCCTTTGTGTTCAACATCCAAAGGCAACCGTGACAAACAGTCAGCAGATTTATTACTCTGACCTGAGATGTACTGTACACGAAAATTAAACTCCTGCAGACCCTCACTCCACCTCTTAAGCCTGGGAGTCACGTGGTCACTGTGATAGCACGAAAAATTTGAACAAGGGGGCGATGGTCAGATTTTACAGTAAATGGAATACCCCAAAGATAAAACTTGAAATGCCGTATCGCCCAAAACACACTCAGAGCCTCCCTCTCGATACAAGAATAGTTGGTTTCAGCCTCTCTTAGAGCTCTGGAAGCAAAAGCCACTACTTTCTCCTCGCCATTCACAACTTGAGAAAGAACAGCCCCAAGTCCCTTGAGACTGGCATCAGTTGTTAGGATAGTTTTCAATTTAGTATCAAAGTGCCCTAATGTTGGCATTCTCCCAATCTCAGACTTGACTGATTTGAATGCTTCCTCACATTCAGGTGACCAGACAAAACGCGCCCCCTTCTTTAACAAAACTCTAATGGGTTCTACAACACTGGCAAAATTTCTCACAAACTTAGAGTAGAACTCCGCCATTCCCAAAAAGGACCTAACTTGCTCTTTGTCTTCAGGAGCTGGAGCTTGACAATGCTCTCCGCAAGCTGCAGCTTGGGTTGTATTCCATCACCAGAAATGACGTGACCAAGGTAAGTGAATCGACTTCAGCCCAATGCGGCACTTATCCTTCTTGACAGTAAGCCCCTTCTCTTTCAATTTGCTCAACACAGACCTCAAAACACCCTCATGTTCACTCTCATCTTCACCATAAGCCAAAATATCATCTTGAAAAAACAAGACATTAGGTAGACCTCCCAAGACCATCTTCATTATTCTCTGAAAGCAGGCTGCCGCCGAGGCTAAACCGAAGTGCATACTCAGGAATTGATACACTCCCAAGGGAGTAACGAAGGATGTCAAATGTCTGGAATCTTTATGAAGCATGATCTGGTGATACGCGGACGAAAGATCCAATACACTAAAGATTTTGGCTCCTTTCAGCAAACTGATAGACTCTGATATATTCGGGAGAGGCTGGCGGTCTACCCAGATCCACTCGTTCAATCCGCGCAAGTCCACACACATCCTTACAGCAGAACCCCCATCCTTAGGTGCTAAAACCACCGGAGCTAGCCACTCCGAGGCCTCAATCTCCTCAATTACACCCAACTTCAGCAGCCTTTCAAGCTCAAGTCTCAACGGTTCAACCATCAAATTCGGCACCCTCTGTACCTTGTGTACACAGGGTTTGGCTGTATTTTTAAGAATGATCCGATGCTCAAAACCTTTGAGACAACCAAGATCATCCGCAAATACCTCAGGAAAATCTCTAAAATATTTGTCCCCTTTATCCACCGTATCCACCAACATAACTTGTTCATGTGGACTCCCAACTATATCATCCATCAGCATAACTTGGTCTTGGGGATAATTCTTAATCCAAATGCTAAGAACCCACAAGTCGCGTTGATGTCTCCAACCTAGAAGATTGTCTCCTCTCACAGCCACATAAAGTTTTCCCACAATCTACCTGTTTTTGAACATAATTCTTGCCACAACATACCCAACAATGTCCACGCGAGATCCTCCATAACTAAGTGGAGAGATGTCTGGAGGCAGAAGCGCCACCTTCTCAAGTCCCACAACCTCATCCCATATTTTGTTCCCTATTAAGGTAAACGGTGAACCTGAATCAGCCATTACCGTGAATTCACTCCCATCCACAGATATGTTACAAAACGGCATAACAATCTTTTCAGAATCAACATCACCACCCCTCTCAGAAATGCTTGAAATAACAAGAGTGCGGATAGCATCAGAAGTACTTTCAGTTGCGCGACCCCCCTTAGAAGACTTGCAAACACGAGCATAATGTCCTTTGATCCCACAGTTATTACATACCGAGTCCCTAGCATAACAATTGGGAAAATTAGAAGAGTGGGAAAAACTGCCACATCTATAACATCGCACCCTTTGGTTGTCATTACTGTTCCTTTCTCGATCAAAGGAGCGCCGTTGATGTGGATCTCGCTCATAACGTGCTTGGGTATCCTTGCCAGAAATTGCGTGGGGTTGGACATTCTTTGAGACATTTTTATTCTTCGTGTTCAAAGACACCTTCGCAATGTTGTCGGAAGGTTCATCACTAATGTCACATTCAGACAGGGATGCGTACACCATCTTGACCTTTCCTTGCGTTTTCACTTTGAGGCAGACTTCCATCTTCACGATTTTTCCTTATTTCTTTTACCCAAGAGGAAGTATTCTCCACACCTTCCACAATTGCAACTGCTTCAGACCATGTCGGATTTTTTGATAAAAGCTTTTCTTGTACACTTGAGCTGTTGGTACACCTTACAAGTTGATCCCTAACAAGGGAATCTGAAAGTTCACCAAAATCACATGTGCGTGCCAGGGTTTTTAGAGAAGCAACATAAGTCCCCACACGTTCAGTTGGGCCTTGGACTCTTGTGAAAAATCTATGACGCTCCAAAACTACATTGATTCGTGGTCCAAAGTATCGTTCTAACATTGTCATAGACATTTCATAAACGTCTGCAGGTTCGCCATCCCCATTGCCTATTGTTATGAGATCCATGCTGTCATAGATATTCCTGCCTTCCACACCTAAGTTATGTAGTAATATTGCTTGTTTTCTGAAGGCAGAAAATTTTTCTCCCCCAATTGCCACTATGTAGGAATCAAATAGGTTCCTCCACCTCTTCCAGGGAAGAATTGGATCTCCTTTCTCAGATAAAAATGCGGGAGGCTGGGACATGCTGGTGGATGTTGTCATATTTTTCCCCTTTTTTTTTTTACTTCTCAAGTAGAACCAAAATCCGAGATCACAACCTAACAGTAAATAAAACAAATTCTCACCGTTAATAAAGTCTGTGGTACACCCTCGTTGGGGCCAGCGATGTCAAGTACACGTCACGTTGTGTTGGACTGATCGTTTACACAGAGATCGGTATTAAAGACTCTACAACCTAACCAAGATGGCCGCCACGTTGCACGTTGCGTGACCCGACGGCAGCGTCAGTGTCAACGCGACGTGAGTGCAGGAAGAATCGAAGAGCAATCTAAGGCGAGTGGAGCAGAGAAGACGTCAGCTTCAGCTGGAATGCAGGAGGCAGGAAGCACTGCGATGGCGAGGATTCAAAAGTAAGCTTGCAACTGACACTCATCCATGTTTGCTTACTTTTGTAGAATTCCAAAGAAATCAGCCAATTTATCCTCCCATGCATACACACGCTTGGGAATTGTTGTAGTTGCGGTTGTGTCCCGTCGCTTGACGTTTCAGGTCAATTTCCACTCGGGCATCTTCACCGCATCTTCACAGCATGGGTTCACAGGGGAATCGGTGGTTGCTCACTTTTGTCCCCAGTGAGGAGCAACTCGTCGCCAGTAATAAAAGCCAGTTCACACGGTGTAAAATCCAAATTGAGCTTTATTCGATGCAACCACCGACAGATCAGGTCTCAACAGCAACGCATTCCCAGCTCGAATCAATCACCACGATCTGTGAGCTAATCACATTCTACATTCTATCTTCAGCACATGCAGGAAGATTACAACATATAGCTTTGTCCAAACACAAGGGAGCACCCAGTATAAGTCCAAACAAAACCCTTTCAGGCATAGAGTGACGAACAAATTATGCAAAAACAGAAGCAGAACTCTGGGTAGTTCTCAAGTTTAGATGGAAAGCAGCTCCAGTAAGAGCACTCTCAACACCAGCGACACTCTAAATTTGCTCACCTCAAATGTCTGCTTTTCTATCAAAGTCTTTAAGCATAGAATTAGCGCAGTGCTATCCACGCCGAGATAGAAAGGGACAAAGTCTTTTGCCATTTATACAGCAAAGACATTTGAGGTGAGCAAATTTAGAGTGTCCCTTGTGTTGAGAGTGCTCTTACTGGAGCTGCTTTCCACCTAAACTTGAGAACTACCCAGAGTTCTCTGCTTCTGTTTTTGCATATATATATATATATGTATATATGTATAT